>JAPYYD010006191.1:0-11377 GCA_028551405.1 Uromys caudimaculatus
ATGGACATAATACTACCTGAGGACCCAGCTATACCTCTCCTGGTTATATACCCAGAAGATGCCCCAACATGTAACAAAGATACATGCTCCACTATGTTCATAGCAGCCATATTTATAATAGCCAGAAGCTGGAAAAAACCCAGATGTCCCTCATCAGATGAATGGATTCAGAAAATGTGGTACATTTACACAATGGAGTACTACTCAGCTATAAAAAACAATGACTTCATGAAATTTGCAGGCAAATGGATGGAACTTGAAAATATCATCCTGAGCGAGGTAACTCAGTCACAAAAGAACGTACATGGCATGTACTCACTGATAAGCAGATATTAGCCCAAAAGTTCAGAATGTCCAAGTTTTACTTAACAGTAACTGCTGGACTGAGAGTGAGGTACCAGATGGAGGGGTTGGAGAAAGGTCTGAAGGAGGGGAGGGAATTGGTAGCCCCATGGAGGGAGCAAGAGCGTCAATGGGCCTGACTCTCCCCTTGGTCGTCCTGGAGTTCAGACCCCTAACCAAAGTATACACATCTATTGACCCATGGTTTGGACGACATATGAGGCAAAGGAATCACCTCGATGGCCATCAGGGAGAAAGGAAAGGACTTTGGGCCTGAGGGTGCTAGAGGCCCCAGTTCAGGGAAATGTCAAGGTGGGAATATGGGAATGGGTGGGCGGGTAGGTGGGAGGAGGAATTCCCTCACAGAGGCAGGGAGGGGGAGGGGATAGGGGGTTTCCAAAGAGGAGACCCAGAAAAGGGGAAACATTGGAAATGTACATAAAGTATCAAAAATAAAAAAATAAAAATAAAAAAATATATAAATTGAGCACAACTATAACCATTTTACAATTTATAAGGTAAAGATACACCAAACATCCAGTACATGATTTTTGTCATTAAGAAGAAACATTGTCATCTATCCTAAATTAAAAGATTTATGATTCTACCTTGACTTATGCCCTGGCTTTAGATTGTATGCCATCTGAGAACCACCCTCTCAAAGCTGTTCTCTCAAAGTAAATAACCTGGGTTGGCTATGAGACTATAAGTCTTCAACCCCATCAGAAATCCAAGAGCAACTAATATTAACTGAATCTATATAGGAAGCTTGACAAAGCTTCTAGAACTGAGACAGATTATAGAGACATCTATCTACGTACACAGCCCCAGTAAGTCAATAAGTTGGAGCATCCATCTGTGTTCAGTTTTCTGGCACAGGATCATCTGACAGACCTTAGAGAAATAGGAAATTAAGGACTAGACTATTCTTTCTCAACAGAACTAAGCTGTCCTAACTGGTAAATTGTGTCCTTTTTCTTGACAGTGCTATGTCTGTAGATGAAATGAGATCATTCTTGCCTAGTAGCTGTCTCGCCACAACTGCAGTAACTCCATTGATGCTCAACTTCTTTGTCCCAAGAAAGGGAATGCTGTCAGGAGCAAACTTGTCTCAACAACAAGTGAATAAATAACATTAAATGTCACATACTGTAGATTTCTGATATTTTTTAAAAACTACTACCTAGGTGAAGTAATCTAGACTGTTCTCCGTTAACTACTCCCATCTATTTCTAATTAAAATACCTGAAAACACCCTAACGATAAACTCAGAGCCATGAATTTGCTATTTGGCCCTTAACTCGCAGGCTTGATCATCTCAAATCAGGTTACAAAAACAGTTATAAAAGGAATGGTTCTAAGCCTTGTACTTTTAAAATTTTGTATCAGTAGAAGAAATTTATACCAATGAAATCCTTGGTTTTGCATCGAAATAAATTCTGTACCAAAATAAATGATCGTGACTGCAACTTATTAAAAATTATAAAGATTTCTACCAATAGAAATTATGGCTATAAAATCAATTCTAGCTGTTTCCTCCCTGTTCCAATTATGACTATTTCTATATTCCCTAGAAAGACAACCTATGATAACCACCTCCAGCCCCAAAGCCCCGGGAAGTGGGACAACGACTCTTCATAACTTCTTTAAGCTGAATATGGGCATTGAGATATTTTCGAAGGGGGTAAGGGTAGGGAAAATGGAAGAGTTGGTTGGCCTTAAGAAGGATGTACCAATGATTGCTTTAGTCTCTGATGCTTGTGTTTTAACTGGATCCATCTGAAGGTCCAAGACATCAGGAGTTCAAGCAGGTCAGTTCAGCATGTCTGATGATGAGATTCATCAAGGCTCTATATTCTGTAATATACAAATCTCAAAACAAAATTTTTGTATCATTAAGATAATTTTTTGTTTGATTCTCTGGAATCTAATCCTCTGGGGGTCTCCCTTCATCATATCTGATTCATGTAACTCTGGAAGGTGTATAAACTCTAATCACCTTTTCTAAACATGCCAAGATAAAACCTTTGTCCCAAAATAGCATATCCGTCAGTCAGCAACCAGGAAATCTTCTATCCTGCCCTCCATTCCAGAGGAATAATAAAACCACAAAACTAAAAATCACACCCATTTTAAAAGTTAAAACAAATTGAAACAAATGAAGTAAACTAAAATTCTATATGTGCCTATTATTAGGCCTTGTCTATTTTGCCAAGCAGGAAAAAACTGAAGATTCCTGTGGAGCCCAATTTAGACAGAATTTGTGTATCCTGTGAGGTATATAAAGCAATCTTCATGCAATCTTACTGTTCTGCTCTCTGCCTAGGGCAGCCATCTTGCTAATACATCTATCTTTTGATCTCTCTACCTGGAGCCAAAGACATTAATAATTAGTACCTGATCAAATCAGGCAATGATTATCACTTTACTCTCTACTTAGAGTCAGTGACTAATATTCTCTGTCCTAGTTCAAATTAAAACAATACAAAACAAATGAAGTAATCTAAAGTACTGTATGTGCCTATCATTAGGCCTCAACTATTTTGCCAAGCAGGCACATAAACCAAGAGTCCTGTGGAGCTCATGTTAGACAGAATTTGAGTATCCCATAAGGCATAATAGAGCAATATATCTTTCTTATTATACCATCTATCTGTTTATCTCTCTACCTGGAGCAACAGACATTAATAATTAATACCTGTTCAAAGCAGGCAATGATTATCACTGCACTCTATACTTGGAATCAGTGACTAATTTTTCTTATCCTAGTTCCAAACTGTAGGCAAAAATCCCCACATGATTCAGACAAAATCTGTATATAAATCTTTCCTAAAAGCAAATAATCCCAATTTTATAAAATCACAGTTCAATCCATCTCTGCCCTCTTCGTCTGATTCAGAGCAGCCTGCAATTCCCCACAGCAGGGGACCTAGCAGCCTGCTTTGTTTCAGTTCCCATGCTTGAGTCCATGTGACTCTCAGTGCTCACAAAAAATAAAATAAAACTCTCTCAGGCTAATAATCTTAAATTTCTAGTGAATTCTTGCCCATCACGATGGCAGCTCTGTGCTGCCTGTATTTTTATGTTAATTATGCTCTTCCAGAAGGGGCTTTCTGGAATGAGGAATGAGTCACATACTCAAGACTTCTTGTGAACCAATCCCCTAATGAAAAAATGGACCAATCACTGGGTGAGTAGGTGGGACTTCCAGGTCAGATGGAGGAAGAAAAGAAGGAGGAGAGAGTTAGGGGATTGGGGACAGGGATAGCATAAGGGCAAGATGTAGCTGCTAGAATTTCTTGGTATCATGGCAGATTCACAAGAATTCACCACCAGAGGAATCAGATTTTATTAAGGCTAACAAGATTAGGTTTTAGTTGTTGCACCCAGTGACTGAGTTACCATTGTTTCTGAACTAAATCTGAGTGGTGTTTTTCTTCTGGTAGTGATCTATCTGGGCTCTCTGAGAAAGATATGGTGGCAAAGCACGGGATTGCCTGAAGGATACCACAAAAGCTGTGGGATTATTGAATCATGGGCCTGTCATGGTAGCAACCTACCTGTGGGAACCTAGTGAGCTGGGTGGAGAGATTGTGAAGCTCTGAGTCAGAATTTCAATGAGATAAAACAGGTTGGCCATTGCCCGCCAGTGCATGGCTGGCCAGGCTACCATGGCAAAGAGTAGGCAGCAGTAGAGTGGGAAGCCTGCCGGGCCTTTTTTTATTATTCCTGCAATGGATACGGATCTATTTGCATTCCTCTACATGCAGACATCCAGTTAGAACAGCAAGATTTGTTGAAAATGCTCTCCCTTTTCCATTGTATGGTTTTGACCTCTTTGTCAAAAATCAGTTTCTGTTGGTATGTGAGTTTATTTTTTGCTCTTCAATTTGATTCCATTTGTCAACCTGTCTGTTTCTATACTAATACCTTGTGCTTTCTATTACTATTATTCTATACTACAGCTTGAAGTCAGGGATGGTGATATCTCCAGAAGTTCTGTATTGTTCAGTATTGTTTTTAGCTACTTGTTTTTTCTTTTTTTTTTTTTCATCTGAAGTTCAAAATTTTTCTTTCATGATCTGTAATAAATTGTATTGGAATTTTGGTGAGCATTGCATTGAATATGTAGATCACTTTTTGTAAGATGGCCATTTTCACCATGTTAACCCTATCAGTTCATAACCATGGGGAATCTTTCTGTCTTCTGATATCTTTCTCAACTTCTTTCTTCAGAGAGTTGAAGTTTTTGTCATACAAGTCATTTACTTGCTTGGTTAGAGTTACAGCAAGATATTTTATATCATTTGCATCTATTTTGAAGGGTCTCCCTACCTTCTTTCTCAGCCCATTAATCACTCTAATAGAGGAACACTGCTGATTTCTTTGAGTTAATTTTGTATCCAAATCCTCTTTCCCCAAATCCTTGAACACTGCTTCTAGGCCGTAAAACTCATATTTGTGAGTGATGCCCTTTTTTTTTTTTTTTATAACAGCCTAAATGAGTTCTGTGTTTTCTTAGGACCAGGCCAGCCCAGAACCCCACTGGCATTACATTTACCTCAGTCATTCTCCCTTGTCCATTATCTTGAGCATATTTTTCCGAAATCAGCCATAACCAATCTTAAGATGAATTCATGTATACTTTGCAAAGAGCTTCTATGTAGACATGTCTCAAGCTTTGTTTTATTCATAAGGCTGAGTTAATTGTTATGAGAATTTTTCCCCCAAATTATGCTGTGCTTATGTATAGCTAAAATAAAATGATCTTGGTCAGACTCAACATGTCTTGACCCACCACCAGTTATCTAAATTGTGGTGATCACTGTTTCACTCTTACCTCATCCTAATCATTTTTCCTTGTCTCCTGTAAAGCCTGCAGGGACCATCCCACAGATGTCTCCTCTCCCATCCCCCCATATTTAAATAACATATTACTGAATGAAGAAGAGAATGAAGAAAAAAATCAAGAAAAAACTGTTTGTTTATTTTAACTCTGGAATAAAATAATAATGACAACACAAAATCAAAACTTTCTGGATTTATTAAAAGCAGTCCAAATAGGGAAATGTACCAGGAAGAAGGGCTAATGTGGTCAATCATTTCAGAAGAACCAGTTTCAGTTCCTATCAGCCATATGGCAGCATATAATTAGCAACTCCATTGCAATTCTGTTTCAAGGCGTGTGATTCTCCCTTCTAACTGCCATGGGCTCTTGTGTGCATATGCTGGATTTATACATACATACACACACACACACACACACACACACATGAATTAATTTTTTAAAGTAATAGAGTACCAATGAGTGACTTCATGATACATCCCAAAATTTGGAAGACTGAAGACTAATAAAGCCCAATCCCAGTAGATAGGAAGAAATAAAAAATAAAGGAGAAAATTTAGTTAAATAGAAACAATAAAAAAAAAAAGAAATCAGTCAATGGATGGTGTAGCCCACCATATTTGCCAGTACAGCCTGAAGGTAGTTATCTCATCAGCTGCAGAAATTTCCCTCACACTATTCATTTTATGCCTGAGATATGAGTGTGAATTAAAGGTAGGCTTCAAATGGAAGTGGTTCATGACAGTCCCTATGCTGATAATTTTATAATTCTTATTTCAGAGACAGCATATGAAAAGTCAAAGGGTTTCAGGAGAAACTTAATCAGACCTTCTCCTTCTAAATACTCTTCATATTTCCAGGTCTACACATTAGGATGTTTTCTTTTCCAAGAATTTTAATTTCATTGAGATACTACTAATTAAAATGTATAAGTTATGAATATGAATACACTGATATATAAAATAGAAAATCTTGGTTTGTTTAAAAACCCAGTAGTATCATGTGATGTTTTTATGGAAGCTCTCTTGTGAGAGGGCATGTGATATTTTGCTGAAAACAGGCAATGAAGAGGGTATGTGATGTTGAACGTGAATATATACAGATCCCTACAAACAATATAAGGACATTCTTTTATTGCTATACCATATAATGCTTCTCTTCTTTCCTGGACTTTACTTCCTAAAGAGAAAATCCAAGTTCTTCCACAGAGCTTCTCTGGGTATTCTGACTGATACTGGCTGTTTCTGATGATGGATTTGACTTGGTGAAGCCTTGCTGTTTTGTTCGATTGAACTGCCACTACTGATTTATGTTTGGCATTTGCTGGACTGCCCATATACTGACAATAAGGAATGGAATTGTCCCAAAGAACTACTTCTAAGTAAGTTCACAACCCCATTTTCCTATTAATCTTCTTTCTCCCCTACCTCTTATCAGTGGGCTAGGAGGGAGATTGAAGCATTTAAGAACCCTAAGTAAAATAGATTTTGAAAATTCTAAGCATGTATATGTGTGTGTATATATATATATATATATATATATATATATATATATATATATATATATATATATATATATATATACTGAAATAGCTTAATAAATGTCAGGTTGCTCTGACCATGCACTTCCTGCAGATAGGAGATCCATTTGTCTGCAAGCAATGGCTTCTGCTTATGTTTGATAAAGTGTTTCACAATACGAAAAGGGGGCCTCATTCCCTAAGGTAAATGGTATTCCTATGTTTAAAAAAACAGTTTGGTAACTATATAAATGGCTTTCCATGATATTTTACAAAATCAAAGATTACGTTGTAAATAACTTCTACCCTGCAACAGGACTGATGTGACTAAAGCTCTTTGACTTTAAACCCCTAAAGAATAATAAAGAGATCAGGGAAATTACTTAATTCAAACTAAGAAAGACTGAAGTATGTATTACATGACTACTTGTTAAAACTCAAGGTGCACTGTTGTGGGAAATATTAAAAAAGAATAGAGGCACATTCCTGTTCTAGTGCTGGCAAGTGGTGGACCACAGAGCTCAAGCTGGGCCACAGGGATCCTGCCCGGTATGTCTCACTCGGCAGTTTCTCTGCCTGTCATCTCTCGAGGTGTGGGGGGGGGACCTCAAGTTAATCTTGCTACCATGCAGCACCCCACACACCCTGGGATCAGCCAACTCAATACCCAATTACCTGATAGAATTAAAACTCTTAAGCATATAGTTAACCAATTAGATTTATGTATCAATAAAAAGACAATTTACAACATGCGAATACAATAATTTGAGAACCAACTGATAATGATAAAAGTCGCCCACCTAGATTAGATAAATTATCCCAAAATTTTAGCCTTTATGATAACATAACCATCAGTGGTGCTATGTCAATTCACATCCACTGCCATCTTCTTTCTCCTCTTCCCCCAGATACCCTCTCTAACTCTTAGCTCTGTATCCCTGTTCCCTGTCCAATCAGAGGGCTCCTATTTCCCTAATGTAATTGGACAGGAAAAATCCTGCAACAGTGCACATGGGTCCTTCATGTGTAAAAATCTCCTCCATAAAGAATTCACATCAAAATTTGAATGTCAACAATAGCAAACAGCCTAAAATAAAATTAAAAAACATATTCATAGAGAAAAGCATGACAAAACACCCAGGAAAGTATCAAAATATTTATTTATTTATTTACATATTTTAATGATTGTGTGTGTGTGTGCCATAGCATGAGTGTGATAGAAGAAAACTTGTTTAAGTGGTTGTGTGGAATCAATTTATATTGTCAGCTTTGGCATCAAGTGCCCTCATATGGTGACATTATCTTGATGATTAAAATGTCCTGAGAAAGTTAAAAAGCACACTTCCATTCCTTTATTTATCCAGGCATAAAAGAAGCTTATCTTGCTTGATTGCTTGCTTGCTTTCTTTTCTTTCTTTGTATTGTTTTTGTAAATTAACATTTTGTTTTGAGTTTCTTTGATATTCATTTTTTCATACAATATATTTGATCATCTTCTTTCACCTTCCCCAATTCTTCATGATCCTCCTGAAAGACCCCAACCATCATTTGTCCCCTTAGCAACCCCTAGACAGTTTAGAGCCTGAAATAAAAATAGAAATGAAAATTATGTGCTGACCAAGCCCCACTTGACCACACTATAGTTCAAAGAAATGAATGACCCTGACCTGGTCACTGGGCCAAGACACCCTGTTCCAGGAACTGGCTAACTGTAAAAACAGGTTTCACCACTACATTATGGCTTAATCATCTTATGATTAACTTAGAATAATTGCAAGAATGTTTTTGTAACTGCCTTACCTTATGATTGTCTTAAGACATTCTGTATTTTTCCATGACACATGTTTTTCACCTCAGCCCCTTACTTCCTCAACCCCTTACTTCACCCCCCTTGCTTTGTGTTTTTTTCCCTTTAAATACCCCTGACTTCAGTTGCTCGGGGTTGAGCTCCTCTGCCCCTGCTTGGGTTATGAGCTCGGCCCCAGTGCACTGGTCCCAAATACACCTCATGTGATTGCAGCAAGATTGGTCTCTCGTGAGTTCTTTGGGGGGTCGTACTATCCTGAGGCTTGAGTGAGGGTCTCCCCACCACGGGGGTCTTTTATTGGGGGCTAGTCTGGGATTTTGCGACCACCCTCGTCTCCAGAGACCCACTTGAAGGTAAGATTCTGTCTATATGTTTATGTCTGTCTATTCAGCTGAATTCTGAATCTGTACTTTTGGTTTGCGCGCAAAGCTTGTTTATGCAGTCGCTCATGTTGCTGTAAGGGGCGATGATCTCCCAGTCTCGGGTAGAGGCTGGGGGCGTGATCTGCTGACGGGCTAGGGGATCACCGACTGTTGCCCTGGGAGACATCCCAGGAGGTCTGGGGAACCTCGGGGACGCCTGAGTGATTCCCATCTGGGTGCCAAGGAGGACACGATTGCCCTCCTGGCCATCTGCTTTTCTGAATTAGTCTCGCCTGCCTCGGAAGAGACGGGCATTTGTCAGTCTTTGTCTGTATTTGTTTTGTCTTGTTTATGACTTTGACGATGGGACAGATGATATCTACTCCCCTGGGTTTGATTTTAGACCACTGGACTGAGATTAAGGTTAGGACGCACATGACAGACTTTTTGTTCTTTGGAGTGGCCAGCCTTTGACATTGGCTGGCCTCTATTGTTTTTCAGAAGGGACCGAGATCCCATCCCGATAGGGCTGCCTGCCTCCAGCCCAGACCCTTGCTGGGTGCACCAGGATATCTTGGCAGGCGTATTATGGCATTTATGTAGCTGCCTGTCATTCTCTGTATTTTTCCCTCCACCTAGAGCTTGCTCCACACTGCTGCTCACCCAACAAGTGCAGCCTCTGGTCCTCCTCTGCTTTTTCACTCCATCCAGCTTAGAATTCCCTGCTGGCTTGTCACTCACTTGCTTTGTGCCAGGCTGGTCCATGTCCCCCTGAGCCTCATGTTGACCGACTGCTTACATGAATTCCATCTGTAAATTCTTTGCTCCCTTCAATGCTGCCACCCAGGGCCCTTTTCTGTCTCCTACCCACTGACAGCGTTCACATTTGTCATTGGTCATTCTCCTCTGCTGATTTTTATAATTAGAAGACTAACCGCTTTTCTTTTTCCTACTTGGGATGATTGCCAACAGCTTTTACAGGTTCTCTTCACTACTGAGGAGAAAAAGAGAACTCTTTTAGAGGCATAAAAATGTTCCAGAAATAGATGGGACCCCGACCAACCTCTCAAATTTGATAGACCCTGAACCGCCCTAATTGGGACTTCAACATGGCAGAAGGTAGGGAGCGGCTGACAGTCTATCGCCGGGCTCTTATGGCAGGTCTCGGAGGGGCAGCCAAATGCCCCACCAATTTGACTAAGGTAAGAGAAGTCCTTCAAGGACCAACGAAACCTCCATCCGTATTTTTTAGAATGAGTAATGGAAGCTTATAGGCGTTACACCCCTTTTTGACCCCACCTCTGAGGGTCAACAGGCAGCAATAACTATGGCTTTTGTACAACAATCAGCATCAGACATTAAACAGAGATTACAGTGTTTAGAGGGACTACAGACCCTAATTTTATTTAGTTAAGGAGGCAGAGAAAATGTATCATAAGAGAGAGACTGAGGAAGCAAAGAAAGAAAGGGAGAAGCAGGAAGCAGAAGAAAGAAAATAGGAGGGATTGTAGACAAAAGAGAAGTCTAAATAGATTTTGGCCGCAATGATAGGAGAAAAAGAAAGAGCAGAATTTAGATAGGCAGGAGACCTGGGCAACAGAAGACCACGGATAAAAGAAGGCGGACAAAAATATTCACTAGAAAAAGACCAATGTGCTTACTGTAAAAAAAAAAAAAAAAAAAAGAACATTGGCGGGCCACAAGATTGAGGGACAGCAACTTCCGGCGGTGGCCAGGAACCTCAGCTTGGGCCACAGGGCTCCATAGCAAATTAGCGCTGAGACAAAGATCCCTCTCAGGAGCTCAGAAAAGCCAGGAGAGGGCCAAAGACACGCCCCACAGCTCACCAGGAACTGTCCCGATCCCACGAGACACACGGACAGAGGTCAGACCCGGTGCCACAGCTCTCCAAACCCAAACACATCTCAGAGAGAGCTGGTCTTCAAGGAGTACTGACACAGAGACCTGCAGGAGGGGCAAGCCACAACCAGAAAGAGCAAGATCAGCTAACAACAGAGTCAACAAGATGGCAAAAGGCAAGGGCAAGAACATAAAGAACAGAAACCAAGAATACTCTGCACCATCAGAACCCAGCTCTCCCAGAACAGCAAGCCCTGGATACCCCAACACACCAGAAAAGCAAGACTCAGATTTAAAATCATTCATCATGAGGATGATGGAAGACTTTAAGAAAGATATGAATAACACCCTTAAGGAATTACAAGAGAACAGGGATAAACAACGAGAAGCCTTTCAAGAGAAAATTCAAAAATACATTAAAGAATTACAGGAAAACACAAAGAAACAGGTAGAAGTGCAAGAAAACACAATCAAACAGACAAAGGAAATGCAAAAAACTATCCAGGAGATAAAAATAGAAATAGAAACAATAAAGAAATCACAAAGGGAGACAACCCTGGAGTTAGAAAACCTAGGAAAGAGATCAGGAACCATTGATGTAAGCATCACCAACAGAATACAAGAAATAGAAGAGAGAATCT
>JAPYYD010006192.1:0-11377 GCA_028551405.1 Uromys caudimaculatus
CCATGCTGAGCTTTATTAAATATTTTTATAACATACAATATTTTAATCCATGGGGGGTGTGGGTGGTCACTCTAATGAGAACAAATCACAAAAGTCATTGATTGTCATGTTTCATACCAAAATACTGTCACTTTTCAAGCTCCCTTAAGAACAGAGACACAGCCGGGCAGTGGTGGCACACGCCTTTAATCCCAGCACTCGGGAGGCAGAGGCAGGTGGATTTCTGAGTTCGAGGCCAGCCTGGTCTACAGAGTGAGTTCCAGGACAGCCAGAGCTACACAGAGAAACCCTGTCTCGAAAAAAAACCAAAAAAGAAAAGAACAGAGACACAGAGGACAAGAACCACAGTCTGCCTCATAGGCCAAAGCTGAAACACCAACCATCACGTGACAGGGTGCCAAACAGTGATGCTCAGAGAATGGGAGCACTGCGTAGAGTAGGATTAACACAGCACTGAGGCAACACATGGAGGCCCATTAACATGATAATATAAATGAATTCACATATCAATCAGGTATTTTTTTTAAGTGCACAAACATTTCCTTCTAATAAATACAGTACTTGCAATTATTTGATCAGAAAAACTGTATTGTTTCAGACCATTCAGGGATGATGCTAAAAACAGAGTTGCGATGATTTACAATGGAAACCTTATTCAGGGGTTAACACTGTAAATATCTGTAGCTACATATAAATGATAACTGGTAATTGTAGTACATATTCAGGAACCAGGATGCAAACCAAGATGAATAGATGTGGGTGATTTCTTTGAGCAAGTGCATTTAGAGTTGTTCTTCACATACCAAATCTGTATTTTCAGAAGTTTGCTTGTACTTTTGTGTCTGAGGGCATGGCACGTGATTGCATTGCTCAAGGAGGCCAGTGGAGTATCAGATTCCCTGGAGATGGCATTATAGGCAGTTAATGGCTGCCTTAAATACGTGTTTGGAACCAAACTCCAGTCCTCTGGAGGAGTTATAAGTGTTCTTTATCACTAAGCATCTTCATTGGTCCTCACATGTGTATTAAGGCCCACTTCAATTTGAGGCATTTTAGAAATAGGAAAGGAGTAAGTTTCTATGCCTCAAATCATCTCCCAAGTGACTTCATTATGCACCATTAATGATTGCATCTAGACTATAAGTATCTATATAAAGTCATAACCCAAGGGTGCTTTGGTTTGTGGGGTTTTTTGATACTTTATTTACAGTTCCAATGTTAGGGTGCTTTGGTTTTTATCAATGCTTATGACAGAGTTACACTGGCAATTTGCTGTAATTTTATAGTGTGTACATTGAAGGTTTTGTGGTCCCTTTCCACAAATATCTGCAGCCAGATGAAGCAGAAAGTGCCACTGTAGGTACAGAAGACAAAGATGACAGGCTGAGCTATACTGTGGCCAATGTAGGCTGACTGCTGAGGAGGAATGGACTAGTAGGAATGTAATGTGTGCATGCGTGCCACATGTTGCAAAGGAAAGGTAAACCCTACAGACAGAAGGATGGTGGCAATTATCCAAAGGAGTGACTCTCCTGAGGTTGACAAGATAACTCTGGAAGAAAGATCCGCTGTCATAGAATAAATTGTCCAGGCAGGACCCTTCTCCAACATAACCCACAAGAACAGGAAGTAGTATGGGAAGGGGAATTAATGAAGTCTGTATGTGTATATGACTGGCTTTAAAGGAGGGTTACACAATCTAGTACTGTTACCCCACCTTGAATATCCACACTGATATGGAATAGCTCAGACCTGTAAAAACTTATAGCCAGCGGCAGATATGTATATGTAATATATAATGCTTAAACATTCACACAAATAGAAACCAATATGAAATGATTACGTTTTCATATCCAGGGCTAGGAAAATGGCTCAGGGAGTAAAGGGCTGGCTGTAGAAGCACAAAAGCCTGAGGTCAAATCTCCAGCAGCCGTGTGAAAGTCAGGTATAAAGCTGAACAACATGTATCCTGAGCTCTGGACAGGAGAAAGACGCACATCCCCAGAGGTCATGGGTCAGCCAGCACAGCCAGCTCGGCAGGCTCAATGACTGTCTTTCAAATGAGATGAGTAATAAAGACAGCAGTGTTGATGAGGAAAGAGAGAGACAGAGACAGGCAGAGAGACAGAGACAAAGAAAAAGAGAAAGAAAGACAGAGACACACAGAGACAGAGATAGAGTCAGAGACAGACACAGAAAAGGAGAACATGCTATGCATACCTCTCACATGTGTGCATACACTGTGGATCTATACATGCAACATACACACACACACACACACACACACACACACACACACACCGCTAAATTCTAAATTCTTTATTTTCAAACACTGCATGGAAATTATTTCCATCAATGTTTTCTCTTTCTTACCATTGAACTCCTCTTGCCCCTTGTCCTAATGAAGTGCCCTATTTGAATTCAGCATTATAAATATTGGTATCTCTCACAATCCTTCAGTGTAGTAAAAGGCTGAAGCAGTTTGGAAGACCGAATAGCTCTAAGGACACACCATTTACCAGTTTCTTCTTATCTCCTGGAGAGCCATCCCAGAATAAGCAAACTCACCAAGCTGCTCTAGAAGGTTCTGTACATGAATACTGACTTGGTCCTCATTTGAAACCTATGTCTTATTTTTATAGGGGATTTGAAACTTGATAGATTTCTATAAAGCACTTAACAGTGTGACTTGTCATCAAAATATCTATGTAAGATTGAAGGCCATACTTTATACACAAGTATTAGGGTTGTTATCTGTGGTGTTTGCCAAGTATTGGCTTTTAGGTAGTGATGGAACCCTGAAGATACTAACTTCATTAATGGGTTAGTCTGTGGACAAACACACAGCTGAATGGACCAGGATGACATAAGAATTATCACCTAAGTCGCTGGGGCAGTGACTGTCAATGGTACATCATGTCTCTAGTCATTCACATTTTCCTTTCTGTCCTCACCCTCTTCCTCCTCTTCCCTCTCCTCTACCTCCTCCCATCTTTCTCCCTTTCCTGGGTGTAATAGAGCGAATACCTTCTCTCCACATACCCATCACCCACCATTCTCTTTCCTGGCTGCAGGCATAAGCACGCTGCATCCAGACATCTCTGAAACCATGAGCCCAGCTCACCCTTTCTTCTCTTTACTTGTTTCACACATTCTATCTATTACAGTCATGGCAAACGAACACAGTAAGCAAAGCACGTATTTTCTCAGATGTCAGTTTTCCATTAGGCTGCATCCTAAAGATGACTCATTCCATCAAGAAGCATATTCAGCATCTTCTCATGAGCTCCTCAGCATCTTCTGCATGAATTACATTTCGCTCTGAACCTCCTAGCTAATGACCCAATTAACAATGGATCTTGTATATTAACACTAAAGAAAAAAACATACAAAAAAAAAAAAAACACATGTAAAATGGACATTGCTGTCTTGTATTTGATCAGTTTGATAACGCGTTCCATTTCAGAATTTTTTAAAAGACATTCATTTACTTTGCCTGAGTACGTTTGTGACATGCACGCATGTACAGACACTTGTGGAGGCCTGAGGTCGACACCAGGCAAATTCCTTCTTTCCTGCCCAATTTACTTATTGAGTCAGAGTCTCTTGATTAATCTGCGCTTGGTAATTCTGGTTGGTCTAGTTAGCCAGTAGGCTACTGTGACTACCCGTACTGGCCACTGGAGATGTGAACTCAAAGTCCTCATGCTTGCAAGACTAGTGTTTTATCCACTGGGCCATCT
Source organism: Uromys caudimaculatus (assembly GCA_028551405.1). Lineage (NCBI taxonomy): Eukaryota > Metazoa > Chordata > Mammalia > Rodentia > Muridae > Uromys > Uromys caudimaculatus. Next base: position 3,744 of record JAPYYD010006192.1, read on the forward strand.
TCCCAGTCCTCTATTAGTTGATGTTTAGCATTAAACAACCACACAGAGGGCTGACATACATATAAGTCATTCACAATAAAGGATATTGCCTGCCCATGAGCCTAACTAATTCTATTTTCTTCTTGCCTCTAGTTTTCTCTTTTCTCCTAACATTTGGCCTGAGTCATGTTTCCTAGAATTCACACTGGAACAAGAGCCCTGATTGAGAAACATCATAATGATAAGAAACTACCCCCAATGAATGATGACCCTTGAGGATAGAGCCTCCCCAGAATGGGTCATTATCTTGACGGTAAGGGTATGATAGAAGCAGGCATTACCACACTTGAATCACAGGGCTCTCTCCAGGAAAGATCTGTGAGACGAGACCTTTACAGTTCCTTGCAGCGTCTGTACTGGGGATAAGCACTCCAAACTCACTCTGCCCATGGCCTCTTGCCCCACTTATCCCTCCATTTAACCGCAGATCTTAAGCCAGGGCTCTGGAGATGGACTTGAGAGCTCCCGGGAGTCCTTTAGCTCTTTATGTGCCAATCTGGCCATATAGATTAAATGTCTTTTCAGCCTTCCACCATTATTCATGGCTGTAAGTGGAGCATTGGGACAAATAGAAGAATCCAGTCTGTTGATGCGACCAAACCTAGCAAGGCTTTTTTCTAAAATGAGTTCCAGTAAAACTACAGATTTTTATAAAGATACTTATTCAATTTCTACAGACACACAATAGTCAACATGTACCTACTGACCAACACACGAGCATTTATACATACTCATTCTTAGGAAAAAGTCTCTAAAATCACTTGACTATATATGGTTGTAATATGTAAGGAAGTTTCATATAAAATTTAGTCAACAATTCCCTTTAGCAATCTCTAGAGAGAGAATATTTTCACCCATGAAAATACTAAACTTTAAGATACACACACACACACACACACACACACACACACACACAAATGATTATCACAAAACATCCTTTGAATAACATTTATTCAGGTGTAAGGAACAGCTCCAGAATCCAAACTTTGACCTTTCCTTTGCAATCTTTTGGGCCCAAAGAAGGTCTTGGCTGGCATTCTTTTATCCTCTGGAAAGATTAGATAGACATAGAGGTTACACCGTTGTCTCTAACCCTATATCAGAGTTGGTAACTCACTAAGTGGGTAAAAATGCATTCTATGTGAGCATCTAGAATAAAGGTAGAGATAATTGTGTAGCAATACCAATGATGTCTAATGTCTGACTGTGTAAGAGGACAGAAAATAATGACCTGAAATAGGAAAATGCAGACAAGTTATGTTTCAAAATTTGTCCTTTTTCGTACAAGCATCACTTGGACCTGATACATAGATGTAACTATAGACAGAAGTTCTGAATATAGAGCATAATTTTCTCTCTGTCTCTGTCTGTGTGTGTGTGTGTCTCTCTCTCTGCTTCTCTCTCTCCTTCCCTCACTTGCTTCCTCCCTCCCACACACATAGCATCCCTCCTTCCTTGGATGAGTCTGTCTACATTCTGCACCCAGCAGAGAAGACATTGAGCAAGATTTGCATAATAAACTTTACCTATTTTTCTTAGTTCACTGGTTTCTCTTCTGCAGTCACTACCTCAAACCTCACCTCCTTCCTCATTCCAGATGAGTATGTCGTTTCACCCTAAGTGGTATCTTTAAGAGTGGAGTCCTAGGTTTCTCTTGTACATTCCTATGTGCCTAGTCATTGCTCTCTTATTGATCAGAATTTGCTTACAGATCATTCTGGTAAAAGATTTAACTTATGCTACAATTGCAGTTGTTACCAGAACTAAGAATAGTTTTCATACCTCAAGAAGAGGAGGCCTAGTGGGAAAGACCCTGGTTTGGGCTGCTTAGGTCATGAAGATAAAAGATGTACCAGTACACCTGCATCTCTTGATCAACAGCTTTCCCACAGACGGACGTAGATGTGGGGACAGAAGGCTATTTGCTGAGTAAGATACTTCCTCTCCCTTTTCTTCTAAGTATTATGGCGATTTAACTGCCCTAGTTTTTTCTTTCTTTCTTTTTTTAAATGATGTTACTTTTGCATTTAGCATGCCTTGCGGTAGTTAGGGCATAGAACCAAGGGGGGGGGGGGAACAACTCTGTTGCTAAATCCATGAGCTGTTTGGGTCTTCTGTAAATCTAGAAAAAGATTTGTCAGTTGGCATTAAACCATCTGCTTCGGTTCTTTTCTGAGTTCATAAGGCTAAGTCATGGGACGGGGGTAAAGTCATTAAAATGAAATCACTAAGAACAATCCCAAAAGAAGTCTTAGACTGCAGTGTAGCCGACTACTTGAAGGTCTTCACAACACCCTGATAAGCTAAGTAGTACCACCTTTATTTTTCAAGTGAAGACTAAACCAGATAGTTTAGCTGCTTGCCCAGGGTTTCATAACTCACAAGAAAATGCCGTATTCCTTTAAGATTGCTACCAATCATAGGAGATGACATTTTAAGACTTGAAGAAGTATTCTTCAAAGATCTGGCCTGGTGAGGAACATGTGACACTGGGAACTGATACTTCAAATGCAGCTAAGATCATGCAAAAGACATTGCTGAGGTATAAAGTAACTAACTGAATACACACCCTACACATATGAAAGCCTGGACTTGTTCTTGGATTCAATAGGAAGACTGTTGGAGTAGCTAGCTGGCTGAGATAAATCTCACTTAATAATACATCCAATTAGAGGATTAGAGTCTAAAATGTGAAGTGTGGATAAAAGCGTATTTAACAATGGTGTCAAGGTTTTGTTCTGGGCTCAACGTTTGGGGACATGTATAATTATCCTTTTGGCCCCATAAGTGGACAAAGACTAGCAGCTATCTATTATGGGTTTGAAGCCTTGATACCAACAGGCAACTCAGAGGCAACCCATTCAAAAGGAGCATTGTGTGCTCAAAATCTATTTAGCATGCTTTAAGCATAAAATTTGCACATATTTACATCTAATTAGACTTGATACACATTCAGTTAAGCTAACAGGACAGAGCATATATACTCTTTCCTCTTTTGAAAAATTAAAATATTACCAAGGCTTTGGTAGGAGCCATGTGTATATATTCTTATGACCCAGAAATTAGAGGAAAAAGAATTACAAGCTTTAATCAGCCTGACATTCAATGTGAGCACACCACTGCCTAAGAGAATAATAAGATATTATCAAACAAACCTTTCTTATTTTATTACATATTTCCTATTGAGTTAACATCCACTTACTACTGTTAAAAAGGAAATAATGTCTATTATCTGTAGCTTCTTCTAGTCTCCTACACTATAAACCTATAGTCTACAAACTTGGCTCTAATTATCTTGATAATTATCTTCTTCCTCTTTATAGTTGCGACTTTGATATGATATAGTTATTTTAAAACTAAAAAAAAAAAAAATGTCTTATGCTGTTTTGTTTTATTGTATTTTCCTGGGTGTGATTTGTTTCTGTTTAGTCATTTCTGTTGAAGTCATTTAAATGAATGTCACATTGATATTATTTTAGTGATTTTCTAATATATAATTTAGATAACTTATATATATTAAAAATCCATTAAAATATGATAAAATACAGATTTTTTTTATTTTGGAGAACAAAGAGGTAATATATACAAATAAGTAAAAACAAAAAATGGCACCACGGCTCACAGAAACAAAATAGTTCCCCTCAAATATGAGATTGAACACACTCACTTGCTACAACCAAAGCCCTGTGAGGACATTACTTTTCCTAAGATTAATTTTATTTTTAATCATGAGTATATGTGTATCTGTGGGTATGCACGCATGAGTGCAGTTGCCAGAAGTGGCCAGAAGAGTGCATCAGAGTTTCTGGAGCTAGAGTTACAGATGATTGCAAGCCATTTGACCCAGGTGCTGAGAACTGAACTCAGATCTTCTGTAAGAGTAGAGCACCATCCCTCCATCATATCATTTTAAATGGGGACCATTTTAAATATGCTTAGCTTTGTTTTGTCCTTATGAGGTCTTGCTCAGTAGCTCAAGCTGGTCTTGAACTCCAGATCCACCTTGCAGAACATACAGGGCTGAGGCTTCCCCAGGGCTGAGAAGACAGCCAAGGGTCACTGTCTTTGGGTCTGGAAAGATGCTCCTATTCACCAAATTTTACAAATAAGTAACCTCAAATCATAATCTAGATGAACTCGGATACCAAGGAGAAAGATATGCTGAGTTTCTTAAATATGGGATATAAAAGTGATTTACTTGGATACATGAAATGAAAACTAAACAAATTCTAATGTTCAATTGGTTCTAACTAATTAATTCTAGCTAATCTCTTTTAATGTCTTCAGCAAATCCCCCCTTACATGCTGGTGACCTGTCACAATCATTTCCCCTTAGTAGCCTATCCTCAGCCATCAATGATTAGACTCTTACAGAATCTGAGAGACTCTGATGAACAAAGCTCCCCTGCACCTTGTGAATGTTTCGAAGTTGTATTTACAAGTTCTGTTGAGGAACAGATTATTCTTACACTCTAAGAATAACTGATACATGTAGTGAGTTGGTCAGATGCTGCTTGTATTCTAATGCTATAGTGTTTCCCCAGCAAATGAGAGTTCACATGTAGATGCTCTGTGACCTTGGCCCCAAAGTATTTCTGATTGGTAAATAAAGATGCCAACAGTCAGTATCTGGGCAGAAGAGACCTAGGTGGGGTTTAAGATTCCTAGGCTTGGGGACCAGAAGGGAAGAAGATGGAGCACAAGGAGAAGCAGCCATGGGTTATGTGAGTTCATGAGAACATGGCCCTGAGGGCTGGCCAATTGGAGTTAAGAGCAGCCCAGATGAAACCTAGGAAGTAATAACTATGACAATGAATGTAAACAGAACCGCAGAGAACACTAAAATATTGGCATGGTGAGAGATGTCGAGGTGGCACAGTGAATAAGGATGCTTGCTGCCAAGTCTTAGGACCTGAGACCACTTCTGAGAATGAACACTAATGAAGGAGAGCACTGGGCCCCGAAAGTTATTGCCTGAATTCTATATGTGCATTGCAGAAGGTATATGCGCGCGCGCGCGCGCACACACACACACACACACACACACATAACTTTTTAACATGATAATGTTTATGATACGGAAATTTTATCATAATTTAAAAAAAAAAAAAAGGAAAGGAATTATCAGGTAGTTCTTTCAACGAGCCTTGTGCTTTCCGAAACAGTGGGAGAATTTTAGTCCTGTGTCAAGGTAAAATGATATGAAGCTTGACTAAGTGTGAAAGGCTCTTTTCCCAAGAAGAAATCTTTTTAAAGACCCTCTATTAGGAGGTCACAAGAGAAAGAACATGGAGCATGGTGTCCTATGGTTGTGCAACAAATAAACCAGTTGGAGCAAAGCTCAGAAAAGTGTGTGTCCTGCAAGCAAACTTCTGTTCTCAGAATAACCAGGCAAAAACAGGAACAATAGACCAGGGTCACTGTTGATGAATTTCATTTCTATCCCTGAACCCATGTCAGTAATAGAATACAAAGGTCTCTTTCTCTTGCCCTCTCTTACATCTCTTATCTCTTACCTCTCCCCATTCCCTTCCCCTCCCTCCAGGTGGTCATGGCCGGCTTCTCCACTTCTCTATGCTCTACTCTTTCACTTCTCTCTCCCTCTCTCTGCCTTTCTCTGCCTCTACTACCCTCTTAACTCCCCTCCCCATGCCCTAAATAAACTCTATTTCTATACTAAAAAAAAAAAAAAAAAAAAAAGAATACAAAGCTGGTGTTTATCTTGCTGTCCTGGCTGGTTTTGTATCAACTTGACACAAGCTGGAGTTATCACAGAGAAAGGATTTTCAGTTGAGAAAATGCCTCCATGAGATCCAGTGGTAAGGCATTTTCTCAATTAGTGATCAAGGGAGGAGGGTCCCTTGTGTGTAGTGCCATCTGTGGGCTGGTAGTATTGGGCTCTATAAGAAAGCAGGCTGAGCAAGCCAGGAGAAGTGAGCAAGCCAGTAAGTAACATCCATCCATGGCCTCTGCATCAGCTCCTGCTTCCTGACCTGCTTGAGTTCCAGTCCTGACTTCCTTTCATGATGAACAGCAGCATGGAAGTGTAAGCTCAATAAACCCTTTCCTCCCCAACTTGCATCTTGGTCATGATGTTTGTGCAGGAATAGAAACCCTGACTAAGACAGTTGCTAAATTCTATTATAACAACATCAGGTCATATCAACATGATTCTTAGACATAATGTAATTGAAAGAAGATTATTAATGCCAGCTGGTGTTGATCATCTGGGTTAATTTCAGAAAAAGAAATATTTACTTTGGTTAAATTGAATTTCTTTCAGGATGAGTTAGAATGTTGATGAAAAGGTAAGTTTTCTGAACCTTCTTCTAAATGGTTTCACATCTCCTTATCCTCTCTCCAAGTCCTGTGGAAAGTCAGAGAACAAAAGTCATAGAAAATGCTCCAACTTTCAGAAAGCAGAAATGAAAATAGACAGAAGTTTCTGGAAGCCAAAGGATTGAAGAGGTGGGGAGAAGGTGTCTGTTAAGTCAAAGAGATCAGAGAACCATGAACACCAGATTTAAATGGATCATAAGGACATGCCCTGGGTACCAAACAACACTGTCCTTAGAAACTAGATTGAACCACAATTTCATATATTAGATTATTCTTTGGCCAATAAATTAGCAATTTCATATCCCTCAACCTAATAAAACGATGTCTAATACTAGAGTCAATTAGTCCTGTGCCATTGGGAAATTTTAGCATGTGCTCACAGCTTGTAAATAGTAATCCCTTTAAGGAAATAAAATAATTTAGGGGTTCTTAGTAAATAGGAACAGACACTTACATACAAATGTGTACATCTGCACATTTGTACGTCTGAACACATACATCTGCCTTAGTAGACATGTCTGTGCACATGGCAAAGTACATGCATGTGATTTCATAAATGACACAGTAGGTCATGAGAACAGTATGTTTACACTGACTACTAATAATAGAGGGTATAGTTTTATTTTCTTACTCCTTAAGAGCAGGGTAGGCCTTATTTAAATATTAACTACAGTTTGTCTCAAAATGGCCTCAAATCTCAGAAACATCTGATATAAAGGAACAGGCAAAAGTCAAACATAGGAGCAGGATAGACTCTTTTCACTTTCCTCTGGAGAACTTCTCAGACATTTGGTGGGTGGGAGGGAAACTGGAAGAACTTCAAGTCCTTTCTTCCTATGCAACGCTCTTACAGAAGGGATATCTGCCTAAAGGAAGTCATCAGGGACCATACAAAAGAAAGTTGGCCTTAGGGACTCTCGCAGGATATGGTGGCTTTCTACAAAGTCAGATAATTAAAGACATTGTTTCACCTCCATCACAAAACACAGCCAAAGTCCTTCAGCATACAGGATGGAGAAAAGAAAGTCAAGGCTTGTTTTGAAAATGTGTAATTTCGCGGAAACCTCAGCTTGGGCCACAGGGCCCCACAGCTAATCGGCGCCGGGACAAAGATCCCTCTCAGCAGATCGCAGGACCCAGCAGAGGGCCAAGGACACGCCCCACAGCTCACCAGGTGCCGCCCCGAACCCGCGAGACACACGGACCGAGGTAGGCGGGCCTAGAAACCCCCCTGAATCCCAGGGGCGGGTGGCTGT
>JAPYYD010006193.1:0-11373 GCA_028551405.1 Uromys caudimaculatus
AGTACTCCATTGTGTAAATGTACCACATTTTCTGTATCCATTCCTCTGCTGAGGGACATCTGGGTTGTTTCCAGCTTCTGGCTATTATAAATATGGCTGCTATGAACATAGTGGAGCATGTGTCTTTATTACATGTTGGAGCATCTTCTGGGTATATGCCCAGGAGTGGTATAGCTGGGTCCTCAGGTAGTATTATGTCTATTTTTCTGAGGGTCTGCCAAACTGATTTCCAGAGTGGTTGTACCAGCTTGCAATCCCACCAAAAATGGAGGATTGTTCCTCTTTCTCCACATCCTTGCCAGCATCTGCTGTCACCTGAGTTTTTGATCTTAGAGTGAAAACCAGAAAATACTTAAAATAAGAAGAGAATCACGGAGTCAGAGAGATGACGCGGAGGGCAAGGCACAGGCCATATAAGCCTGACAACCTGAACTGATCCTCAGAATCCACGAGACGTTGGAAGGAGAGAACCAACTCCACACAGCTGTCCTCTGACCCCACAAATACTCCCTACACACATCATACACACAATAGTAAGTAAAGTTTTAAAAGAATTACTTATATTGTTACTTATTTACTCCATTAACTTTCTCCTCCACTGAATAAGCATTACATGCTAGCTCCTTTACAAACAGCAGTCTCAACTGACCTGGACCCTCGAGATCTCTCGGACACTGAGCCACCATCCAGGCAGCATACACCAGCTAATATGAGGACCTCAACACATATACAGCAGAGAACTGCCTGGTCTGGCCTCAGTGAGAGAAGATGCACCTAACCCTCGAGAGACTTGAGGCCCCTGGAGTGGGGAGTCCTGGTGGGAGTGGGATGGGGGTGGGGATATCATCTTGGAGATGGGGGTTTGTTTTGGGGAGAGTATGTTTGGGATGGGGAGCTGTCAGGGGCCAGACCAGGAAGCGGATGAAGTCTGGACTGTAAAAAAGGATTAAAGAATTAAAAAAATAATTTTTTTTAAAAGATTAAAAAAAAAAGAAAAATAATTAGAAAATAATCTGCAATATTTATAGTATTCTGCTTGGCAAAGGCTCTTACATATCTCCCAGTGATCAAATAGGGTGCTTGATCCATCCTTGAAAAAGAAGACATTTGAATTTGAACTGCTGAGTGTTGTAAAATATGATATGTTCCATCTCTATGATGCTACATATACTCCCCTGTACTACATGAGAGTATCCCACAAATATAACTTGACCCAATATACTATTTCTGACTCAAACCTGTGTGGTGCCCTGAACTATACAGGAAGTGTATAACAGCACAGAAGCAATAGAAGAATTCTGTAGAAGGCACAGGTTTTTTGTTGTTGTTGTTGTTGTTGCTGTTGTTGTTGTTTTGTTTTTGGTGTGAATATTTTATTTATTTACATTTCAAATGCTATCCCCTTTCCTGGTTTCCCTTACAGAAACCCTCTATCCCATCCTCCCTCCCCCTGCTTCTATGAGATGCTCCTCCCCCTACTCAAACACTCCCTGCCTCCGTGCCCTGGCATTCCCCTACACTGGGGCAATGAGCCTTCATAGGACCAAGGGCCTCTCCTCCCATTGATGTCCAACAAGGCAATCCTATGCTACATATGCGGCTGGAGCTATGAGTCCCTCCATGTGTATTCTTTGGTTGGTGGTTTAGTCCCTGGGAGCTTTGGGGGATCTGGTTGGTTGATATTGTTGTTCTTCCTATGGGTTGGAAATCCCTTCAGCTCCTTCGGTCCTTTCTCTAATTCCCCCATAGGGAACCCTTGCTCAATCCAATGATTGACTGCAAGCATCTGCCTCTGTATTTGTCAGACTCTCGCAGAGCCTCTCAGGAGACAGCTATAACAGGCTCCTGTCAGCAAGCATTTCTTGACATCCGCCATAGTGTCTGGGTTTGGTGTCTGTACATAGAATGGATCCCCAGGTGGGGCAGTCTCTGGATGGCCTTTCTTTCAATCTCTGCTCCACACTTTGTCTCCTTATTTCCTCCGAGTATTTTGTTTCCCCTTCATAAAAGGACTGAAATATCCACTTTGGTCTTCCTTCTTCATGAGCTTCATGTGGTCTGTATATCTTGGGTATTCTGAGCCTTTAGGCTAATATCCACTTATCAGTGAGTGCATACCATGAGTGTTCTTTTGTGACTGGATTACCTCACTCAGAAGGATATTTTCCAATTTCATTCATTTGCCTAAGAATTTCATGAAGTCATTGTTTTTAAAAGCTGAGTAGTACTCCATTGTGTAATTGTACTACATTTTCTGTATGCATTTTCTGTATACATTTTCTGTTGAGGGACATCTGGGTTCTTTCTAGCTTCTGGCTATTATAAATAAGGCTGCTATGAACATAGTGGAGCATATGTCCTTGTTATATGTTGGGGCATCTTTTAGGTATACATCCAGGAGTGTTATAGCTGGGTCCTCAGGTAATACTATGTCCAATTTTCTGAGGAACCGCCAGATTGATATCCAGAGTGGTTGTAGTGTTCCTCTTTCTCCACATCCCTGTCAGAATCTGCTGTCACCTGAGTCTTTGATCTAAGCCATTTTGACTCGTGTGAGGTAGAATCTCAGGGTTTTTTTGATTTGCATTTCCCTGATGACTAAGGATGTTGAACATTTCTTTAGGTGCTTCTTGGCCATTTTATATTCCTCAGTTGAAAATTCTTTGTTTAGCTCTGTACCCCATTTTTAATAGGATTATTTGATTCTTTGGAGTCTAACTTCTTGAATTCTTTGTATATATTGTGGATATTAACCCTCTTTTGGATGTAGGATTGGTAAAGATCTTTTCCCAATCTGTAGATTGCCATTTTGTCCTATTGACAGTGTCCTTTGACATACAGAAGCTTTGCAATTTTATGAGGTCCCATTTGTCAATTTTTGATCTTAGAGCATAAGCCAGAGTTTCATTAATAGTGTCAGGGTTGAGTCTATCCCATACTGACAGTCTCAAGTAGGACCAGTCATTGATTGGTCATTTCCTTGATCTTTGCTCCACCTTTATTCCTCCACAACTTGTGGGCAAGAAAAAGTTTGATGTTCCCCTCCCTCCAGAAGACTCGTCTTGTTAAGGAGATGGCTACTTCATACACCCTGCTGCCAACAATCTCAGTTAAGATCAACCCCATATTCTCTCAGGAAACTTTCTCCTACCAGAACACCAGCTTGTCCCAGAGATGCACCTCACTGATTTTCCTTCTCTCCGGATCTTCTCACCTCTACCCCAACTCTCTTCACATCTGTCCCCTTTCCAGCCTACACCCACAACTCCCTTTCTTCATCTAATTACTCTATTTTATTTTCTCTTTTGAGTGAGATTCAATCATCCTCTCTTTAGCTCTCCTTCTTATTTAGCTTTTATGGGTCTGTGGATTGTAGAATGGTTGTGTGATTTAGAGCTAATATCCACTTCTAAATGAGTACATACCAAGCCTGTCTTTCTGGGTATAGGTTATCTCACTAAGGATGATATTTTCTTTACATACATTTGCCTGCAAACTTCATGATGTCCTTGTTTTTAATAACTGAGTAGTATTCCATTGTGCAAATGAACCACATTTTCTTTATCCATTCTTCAGATAAGGGGAATCTACATTGTTTCCAGTTTCTGGCTATTATGAATAAAGCTGGTATGAACATAGTTAGTAAGCATCCTTGGGATACTACGGAGAAGCATGTTTTGGGTACATGTCCAACAGTGGTATAGTTGGGGTTTAAGGAAGAACTATTCAGTGTTCTGAGAAACAGTTAGATTGATATACAAACTGATTATTTGAGTTTGCAGTCCTGCTAGCAATGGAGGAAGGAGTGTTTCCCTTGCCCCACATCCTCAACAGTAAATGCTGACCCTTGTGGTTATTTTTTTTTATTGGTTATTTTGTTTATTTACATTTCAAATGTTATCCTCCTGGTTTTTCTCCAAAAAGCCCCCACTCTACCACTTTCTGCCTGCCTCCATGAAGGTGCTCCCCCACCCACCCACCCATTCCTACTCCACAGCCCTATCATTCTCCTAAGCTGGGGCATCAAGCCTTCACAGGACCCAGAGATTCCCCTCCCATTGATGTCAGACAAGATCATCCTCTACCACATAGAGAGCTGGAGTCATGAGTCCCTTCATGTGTATTCTTTGGTTGGTGGTTTAGTCCCTGGGAACTCTGGGACATCTGGTTGGTTGATATTGTTGTTCCTTTCATGGGGTTGCAAACCCCTTCAGCTCTGTCAGTTCTTAACCCAACTCCTCCATTGGGGTTCCCATACTCAGTCCAATGTTTGGCTGCAAATATCCACATCTGCATCCAAGGCTCTGAAAGAGCCTCTCAGGAGACATCTACATCAGGTTCCTATCAGCAAGCACCTAGGTTTGATGGCTGCACATGGGATGGACCCCCAGGTGGGGCAGTCCCTGGATGACCCCACCTTCAGTTTCTGTTCCACTTCTTGTCCCTGCTTTTCCTTTAGAAAGGAGCAATTTTTGGTAAAAATTTTGTGAAACATGGGTGACCCCATCCCTCAACTAGGGGCCTTACCTAACTTCTGGATATGGTCTCTACAGATTCTCTCCCCCCTTCGTTGAGTATTTCAGCTGAGGTCATCCCCACTGGGTTCTGGGAGCCTCTTGCATTTCTGGCATCTTGGACTTTCTGGTAGCTAACCCCATTTCCCATGCTTCACTGCTACACACCTCTGTTCAATTTCCTGATCCTCTGTACATCTTGCCCATTTCCTCCCATATCTGATCCTGCCCCCTTCTTTTCCTTTCTCCCTCCTGTCTTCCTCCCAAGTCCCTCCCGACCACAACCTCCCATGATTATTTTGTTACCTCTCCAAGTAAGACTGAGGCACCCTCACTTTGGTCTTCTTTGTTCTTGGTCTTCATGTGATCTGTAAGTTGTATCATGGGTATTCCAAGATATTTTCCTAATATCCACTTATCAGTGAGTACATACCATGCGTGTTCCTTTGTGACTCTGTTACCTCACTCACGATGATATTTTGTGGTTCCATCCATTTGCCTACAAATTTCATGAAGTTTTTGTTTTTAATGGCTGAGTAGTACTCTATTGTGTAAATTTACCACATTTTCTATATCCATTCTTCTGTTGAGGGACATCTGGGTTGTTTCCAGCTTCTGGATATTATAAATAAGGCTGCTATGAACATAGTGAAGCATGTGTCCTTGTTGCATGTTGGAGCATCTTTTGGATATATGCTTAGGAGTTGTATAGTTGGGTCCTCAGGTGGAACCATTTCCAATTTTCTGAAGAACTGCCAGACTGATTTTCAGAGTGGTTGTACCAGGTTGCAATCCCACCAGCAATGGAGGAGTGTTCCTTTCTCCACATCCTCACCAACATCTGCTGTCACCTTAGTTTTTTTTCTGAGTCATTCTGACTGGTGTGAGGTGGAAGCTCAGGGTCATTTGACTAAGGATGTTGAGCATTTCCTTAAATGCATCTCAGCCATGCGAGATTGCTCAGTTGATAATTCTCTGTTTTGCCCTGTTCCCCAGTTTTAATAACGTTATTTGGTTTTCTGGAGTCTAATTTCTTGAGTTCTTTGTATAGTTTGGGTATTAGCCCTCTATCAGCTGTAGGGTTAATAAAGATCCTTTTCCCAATCTGTGGGTTGCTGTTTTGTTCTACTGACAGTGTCTGTGCCTTACACAAGCTTTTCAATTTTATGAGGTTCCATTTGTCGACTTTTGATCTTAGAGCATAACTCATAGGTGTTCTGTTCAGGAAATTTTCCTCTGTGCCCATGTGTTCAAGGCTCTTCCCTACTTTCTCGTCTATTTGATTCAGTGTATCTGGTTTTATGTGAAGGTCTTTGGAACACTTGGACTTGAGCTTTGTACAGGGAGATAAGAATGGATCAATTTACATTCTTCTACATGCTGACCTCCAGTTGAACCAGCACCATTTGTTAAAAATGCTGTCTTTTTTCCACTGAATAGTTTAGCTCCTATGTTAAAGATCAAGTGATCATAGATAGGTGTGTGGGTTCATTTCTGGGTCTTAAATTCTGTTTCATTGATTTACCTGCCTGTCTCTGTACCAACACCATGCAGTTTTTTCACTATTGAACGATAGTATAGCTTGAGGTCAGGGGTGGTGATTTCCCCAGAAGTTCTATTATTGTTGATAATAGTTTTCCCTATCCTGGGTATTTTGTTATTCCAAATGAATTTGAGAATTTCTCTTTCTAACTCTATGAAGAATTGAGTTGGAATTTTGATGGGGATTGCATTGAATTTGTAGATTGCTTTTGGTAAGATGGCCATTTTTACTATATTAAGCCTGCCAACTATGATCATGGAAAATCTTTCCATATTCTGAGATCTTCTTCCATTTCTTTCTTCAGAGACTTGAAATTCTTTTCATGCAGATCTTTCACTTGCTTGATTAGAGTCACACCAAGGTATGTAATATCATTTGTGACTGCTGTCAGGGATATTGTTTCCCTAATTTTTTTCTTGATCCTTTTATCTTTTGAGTAGAGAAAGCCTACTGATTTGTTAATTTTTTATTCAACCACATTGCTGAAGTTGTTTATCAGCGTAGGAGTTCTCTGGTAGAATTTTTGGGATCGCATATGTATACTATCATGTTATCTGCATATAGTAATATCTTGACTTCCTCCCTCCCAATTTGTATCCCTTTGAGCTCCTTTTTTGTCTAATTTCTCTGGCTAGAATATAAAATACTATATAGAATAGGTAGGGGGAGAGTTGTCAGCCTTGTCTTGTCCTTGATTTTAATGGGATTGCTTTGAGTTTCTCTCCATTTAGTTTGATGTTGTCTATTAGTTTGCTATATATTGCTTTTATTATATTTAGGTATGAACCTTGAATTCCTAATCTCTCCAATATTGTTAGCATTAATGGGTATTGTATTTTGTCAAAGGATTTTTCAGCATATAGTGAGATGATCATATGGTTTTTATTCATTGAGTTTGTTTATATAGTGGAATATGTTGATGGATTTCTGTACATTGAACCATCACTCTATTCTTGGGATGAAGCATACTTGATCATGGTGGATGATCATTTTGATGTGTTCTTGGATCCAGTTTGCAAGAATTTTATTGAGTATTTTTGAATTGATATTCATAAGGGAAATTGGTCTGTAGTTCTCTTTCTTTGTTGGGTCTTTTTGTGGTTTAGATATCATTGTAACTGTGGCTTCATAGAAAGAATTGCGTAGTGTTCCTTATGTTTCAATTTTATGGAATAGATTGAGAAGTATTGGTATTACATCTTCTTTGAAGGTCTGATAGAATTCTGTACTAAAACCATCTGGCCCTGGGTTTTTTTTTAGTTGTGAGACTTTTAATGACTGCATCTATTTCCTTGGGGATTATGGGACTGTTTAGACGGTTTATCTGCTCCTGATTTAACTTTGGTACCTGGTATCTGTCTAGAAAATCATCCATTTCATCCAGGTTTTCTAGTTTTGAGTATAGACTTTTGTTGTAGGATCTGATTGCTTTTGAATTTCCTCAGTTTCTGTTGCTATGTCTCCCTTTTCCTTCCTGATTTTGTTAATTTGGATACTGTCACTGTGCACTCTAGTTAGTCTGGCTAAGTTTTGTTGTTTCTTTGTACAGTTCTCTTTGTTTCTAATTGGTTGATTTCATTCATGAGTTTGATTATTTATTGCAGTCTACTCCTCTTGGGTGTATTTGCTTCTTTTTGTTCTAGAGCTTTCAGATGACTTGTTAAGCTGCCAGTGCATGATCTCTCCAATTTTCTTTATGGAGGCAATCAGGGCTATTAGTTTTTCTCTTAGCACTGCTTTCATTGTGTCCCATAAATTTGGATAGGTTGTTCCTTCATTTTCATTGAATTCCAAAATGTCTTTTATTTCTTTCTTTATTTCTTCCCTGACCAAATTATCATTGAGTAGATAGTTGTCCAGCTTCCACATTTATGAGGACTATCTGTTGTTTTTGTTGCTATTGAACACCAGCATTATTTGGTGGTATTCTGATAGGATGCATGGGATTATTTCAATCTTCTTGTATCTTTTGAGGTTTGTTTTGTGCCCAAGTATATGGTCAATTTTGGAGAAGATATCATGAGGTAGGGTGTTGAAAAGAAGGTATATTCTTTTGTTTTAGGGTGAAATGTTCTATAGATATCTGTTAAATCCATTTGGTCCATAACTTCTGTTAGTTTCAATGTGTCTATGTTTAGTATGTTTCCCTAATCTGTTAAGTCAACATCTTTTGTCATCAGAAAAGTGAAAATCAAAACAACCCTCACACCAATCAGAATGGCTAAGATCAATAAGTCAGGCAACAGAAGATGCTGGCAAGGATGTAGATAAATAGGAACACTGATCCATTGCTGGTGGGATTGTAAGATGGTAGAACTACTCTGGAAAACTATCTAAAGATTCCTCAGAAAATTGGACATAGTATTACCAGAGGACCCAACAATACCTCTCCTGGGCACTTACTCAAAAGGTGCTCCAACATATAACAAGGACACATGCTCCACTATGTTCATAGCAGCCTTATTTATAATAGCCAGAAGCTGGGAATAACCCAGATGCCCCTCAATGGAAGAATGCATGGAGAAAATGTGGTACGTTTACACAATGGAGTACTACTCACTATTAAAAATAATGATGTCATGAACTTCGCAGGCAAATGGATGGAACTATAAAATATCATCCTGAGATAACCCAGACACAAAAGAACACATATGGTATGTACTCACTGATAAGTGGATATTAGCCCAAAAGCTCAGAATACCCACAGAGATTAGACATAGAGTAAGGGATTAGGTAGGAGGGATGAATCTCCCTGGGATGAGAAAATACTACTTAGCCATAAGAAGCTTAACAAGAAGGAAGACCATAGTGTGGATACTTCAATCCTACTTAGAATGGGGAACAAAATAATCATGGGAGGCAGAAGGAGAGAGGAGGGGGAGTGAAAAAAGGGGGGTACAATCAGATATGGGAAGAGACAGGAGAAAAATACAGAAGGTCAGGAAAAATGAATAGAAATTTGTAGAAATTGGGGGGTACACTGGGGGCCACTAGAAAGTCCCAGGTGCCAGGGAAGCAAGAGGTTCCAAGGACCCATTGGGGATGACCTTAGCAAAAATGGTCAACAAATGAGAGATAGAACCTGTAGAGACCACCTCCAGGAGATAGGCACAACCCCCAGTTGAGGGATGGGGCCGCCCACCCATCTCAAACTTTTTTTTTTCTTTTTTCTTTTTTTCTTTTTTTTTTTTGATACTTTACATTTCCAATGTTTCCCCTTTTCTGGGTCTCCTCTTTGGAAACCCCCTATCCCCTCCCCATCCCCGCCTCTATGAGGGAATTCCACCTTCCACACACCCGCCCACCCATCCCCATATTCCCACCTTGACATTCCCCTTTACTGGGGCCTCTAACACCCTCAGGCCCAAGGGCCTCTCCTCTCTCCCTGATGGCCATCGAGGTCACCCTCTGCCACATATGTGGTCCGAACCATGGGTCCATAGATGTGTATTCTTTGGTTGGTAGTCCAAACTCCAGGACGACCGGGGAGGGGGGGCGGCCCATTGACGCTCTTGCTTCCTCCATGGGGCTGCAAATTCCCTCAGCTCCTTCAGACCTATCTCCTACTCCTCCACCTGGGACCTTACTCTCAGTCCAGCGGTTACTGTTAAGTGAAACTTGGGCATTCTGACCTTTTGGGCTAATATCCGCTTATCAGTGAGTACATACCATGTTCGTTCTTTTGTGACTGAGTTACCTCGCTCAGGATGATATTTTCAAGTTGAACGAGCACCATTTGTTGAAAATGCTGTCTATTTTTCTTTTCTTTTTTTTTTTCAATGTCAAGAAGAAAATGTTTATATTCATGTAATTTTATATATAATTACAACTGTGAAACAAGTTTAACTTTTAATTTATTAGAACCCAGAAAGTGATGGTTTTTTGTTCTTTTGGTTTTTGGGTTTTTTGTTTTGTTTTTGTTTTTATTTATTTTTTTATTTTTTTATTTTTATTTTTATTTTTTTTTTTTGGTTTTTTCAAGACAGGGTTTCTCTGTATAGCCCTGGCTGTCCTGGAACTCACTCTGTAGACCAGGCTGGCCTTGAACTCAGAAATCCACCTGCCTCTTCCTCCCAAGTGCTGGGATTAAAGGCATGCGCCACCACTGTCCCGCATGATGATTTTTTAAAAGTAGAGTTCCCATCAAATTAACATTTAATTCAGGGCAAAAATATATTAAAATAAAACAAAATGAAAAAAAAAAAACCCTAAATCTTAAGGCAGAAGTAATACACCGTAAACAGAACAAAATAGCATGTCTAATACAGACTGTAGAATGTCACAATTTAAAGAGATCCACATAGTATTTTGTAGCACTAAAATGTCAATACAGTCAGAAATATTATCAATTGGTCCAAGATTCCTCAGTTTATAAAATGTATAGGCTGCTAATTGAAGTTTTTGCTATATAAAGATAGATACCATAAAATCAAGTGAGTGTTTTTTAATGACAATGGAACCAGCAGGCATGTTTATGGTCTTGTCTATACAGTTCTACAGTATCAAGTATGGACTCTCACTAGGCATTTGTAGGTTTAGCTCCCCTTGCTAATGCCCGTGGTTGTGTCTCACCCCCCTTTGACTGCATTTTATTGTGAATCATACTTTTTACTGCAGGCCAAACTTTACTGACAACAAAAGCATAAACTGTTTAGTTTCTTGGGTGTGTGTGTGTGTGTGTGTGTGTGTGTGTGTGTGTGTGTGTATGCAGTTACATGTGTGCACATGTAGGCCATGAGTATATGTGGAGGTCAGAGAGTGGTTTTAGCACCTTTATCAAAAATCAAGTGACCATATGTGTGTGGGTTCATTTCTGGGTCCTCCATTCTATTCCATTGATCTACCTGCCTGTCACTGTACCAATACCATGCAGTTTTTATCACTACTGCTCTGTAGTACAGGTTGAGATCATGGATGCTGATTCCCCAGAAGTTCTTTTGTTGTTAAGGATAGATTTTGCCATCCTGGGTTTTTTGTTCTTCCAAATGAATTTGAGAATTGCTCTTTCTAAGTCTATGAAGAATTGAGTTGGAATTTTGATGGGGATTGCATTGAATTTGTAGATTGCTTTTGGCAGGATGGCCGTTTTTACTATATTAATCCTTCTAATCCATGAGCATGGAAGATCTTTCCACCTTCTGAGGTCTTCTTCGATTTCTTTCTTCAGAGACTTGAAGTTCTTGTCATACAGATTCACTTGCTTGGTTAGAGTCACACCAAGATACTTTATATTGTTTGTGACAGTTGTGAAGGGTGTCATTTCCCTAATTTCTTTCTCAGCCTGTTTATCCTTTGAGTATAGGAAGGCTACTGATT
>JAPYYD010006194.1:0-11371 GCA_028551405.1 Uromys caudimaculatus
AGACTCCAGAAAACCAAATAACCCTATCAAAAAATGGGGAACAGAGCTAAACAGAGAATTCTCAACTGAGGAAATTCGCAGGGCTGAGAAGCACCTAAAGAAATGTCCAACATCCTTAGTCATCAGGGAAATGCAAATCAAAACAAGTCTGAGATTCCACCTCACACCAATCAGAATGGCTAAGATCAAAAACTCAGATGACAGCAGATGCTGACGAGGATGTGGAGAAAGAGGAACACTCCTCCATTGTTGGTGGGATTGCAAGCTGGTACAACCACTCTGGAAATAAGTTTGGCGGACCCTCAGAAAAATGGACATAATACTACCTGAGGACCCAGCTATACCACTCCTGGGCATATACCCAGAAGATGCTCCAACATGTAATAAAGACACATGCTCCACTATGTTCATAGCAGCCATATTTATAATAGCCAGAAGCTGGAAACAACCCAGATGGTCCTCATCAGAAGAATGGATACAGAAAATGTGGTCCATTTACATAATGGAGTACTACTCAGTTATTAAAAACAATGACTTCATGAAATTTGCAGGCAAATGGATGGAACTTGAAAATATCATAGTGAGTGAGGTAACTCAGTCACAGAAGAGTGAACAGGGTGTGTACTCACTGATAAGTGGATATTGACCCAAAAGTTCGGAATACCCAAGTTTCACTTTACAGTAACCACTGGACTGAGAGTGAGGTCCCAGATGGAGAAGTTGGAGAAGGGACTGAAGGAGCTGAGGGAGTCTGTAACCCCATGGAGGGAGCAACAGTGTCACCTGGCCTGACCCCCCCCATCCTCCTCGAGGCTGGACCACCAACCAAAGAATACACATGGAGGGATGCTTGGTTCAGACCACATATGTGGCAGAGGAGGAGGGCCTTGTTGGCCATCAGGAGGAAGAGAGGCCCCAGTAAAGGGGAATGTCAAGATGAGAATATGGGAGTGGGCGGGCAGGTGGGTGGGAGGTGGAATTCCCTCATAGAGGGGGGGAGGGGATAGGTGGTTTCCAAAGAGGAGACCTAGAAAGGGGGAAACATTGGAAATGTAATTAAAGTATCAAAAAAAAAAAAGACTCTAAGAAACATGAATGTGAAGGAAACGACAAAAGCAGAATAATTAGCATGTGACTTTAGCTTGCATAGCATTAAAACTGGAGGAATTTTCATTTATCTATGATTCTGGGTGATTCTATGGATGCTGGCTATAACTTAAGTAATGTTTCTCTCACTCTGTAAAACATAAAGTAAAAAAGTAAGCATGGGTGACAATATAGAGAGGGGCTAGACTGTGTTCCAGTATTTATAAGCTTGTGCATGTAACTGTTATGATTAAAGAATCAGAAGCTGTAAAATTGACAAGGAGTGAGAGAGATATGGAAAGAATTGGAGGGAGGACTTATATTCAACATTGTCTTCTACTCACACATACAAACACACAGAGAGATTAAAAATACCTATACTTTAATTTATTAGCAAATAGATTCAATATACTTTGCAGGTAATCACACCATTGTAGGGATTATGGTGAAATGAATACATGGCTTAGATAAGATCATCAAGAAGATTAATGTAAGAGCTGGGACTGGAACCAGTTCCCTGAACTCCTAGTGCAGTGTGTTCTTCATGTAATGCATGTTTTCTCTGCGGCTTCTGGAACAAAGACGTTTAGCCAAAACACAGATGGCATTCATTTAAGGCACAGCTGGAAGCAGGCTAGAGCAAGATGGTTCAGAATCCCTAACGCCACGGTGAAGCTTTTGGTCCTGTTGGGAATCGGATGCTGCTGAAGTTTCTGGAGCTAAGTCGTGTCACCGTTTGCAATTTAGGAGGCTACTGTAGTAAGATAGTGCAAAGGTCCCTGGTGGGATAGTGCTTGGAGGGAACAAAACATGAAAAAGAAATCTTTAACATAGGGTACAAATGATACAGGCCCACCCCTCTTCCCATGCAAGAGTACACCTGTCTTTTATAACAGAAGAGGTGACTTAGCTTAACAACCCAGCATTTCCTCTGGGATTTCAGCTAGTAGTGATGATGATATTTGGGAACTGGAGCCATTCTGGCCCCAGAACATGGCAAAGCTCAATCAAGACTCCTCTCAGAGAAGTCCTAGGGAAAGCCCAGTACTGTTCTCCGCTATCTGCATTTCTTCTGCACTCACATTTCTCGGTGCTACAGTCCCAGGATCCACAGTTTAGACAGACCTTGTATCTTCCTTCCTCTCTTCTCACAAAGACCCAGCTCTAGGGAGACTCCTGGCACATGTCCCCTATGTCATCTGTATCACCTAGTCTGCTCCTAAGACCCTAGCTATAAGAAAGGGCCCTACACCAAGGCCTGACACTACTATGCTATGATGTACTTACAGACTGGAGCCTGGCATGGCTGTCCTCAGAGAGGTCCTACCAGCAGCTGACTGAGATAGACACAGATACTTATGCCCAACCATTGGACTGAAGTCAGGGACTCCTATGGTTGAATTAGGGGAAGAATTGAAGAAGCTGAAAGGGAGAGTGACCCCATAGGAAGACCAGCAGTCTCAACTAACCTAGAACCCAGGGAGCTCCCAGAGACTGAGCCGCCAGCCAGAGCATACACAGGCTGGTCTGAGGCCCCTGGCAAGTACATAGCAGAGGTCTAGCTGGTTTGGCCTCAGTGGGAGAAGATGCACTTAATCCTCCAGAGCCTTGAGGCCCCAGGGAAGGGGGAAGCCTGGTGGTGTGGGGAGAGCACCCTCTCAGAGGCAAAGGGGAGGAGGAATGGGATGAGGAACTATGAGAGGGGGAACTGAGGGGGGAAATGACTGGAATGTAAATAAATAAAATAATTTAAATTTAAAAATAAAATTTACAAAGAAAGAAAGAAAGGAGAGAAAGAAAGCCACCTCCCATAGTTTACAACTTTCAAAGCTGCCTTGTACCCACTATCTCATTTGCTTCTCACAAAGTTTTAAATGAGATGTCCGCCATATTTTTAGGCATCTGAATACTTGGTCCCTGGTTGGTGACACTGTTTGAGTAGGTTTAGTAGGCATGACCTTGCAAGAGGAAGTATGGCACCATAGCTTGGCTTTAGGGTTTCCAAAGCCATTTTCAGTGCGCTCTCTCTGTTTGCTGCTTGTGATCAGAGATGTGAGATGTCATCTGTTCTTCCATCATACCTGGTGCTCTTTGTAGCATGTCCTTGCAGTGATGGTGACAGAGTCTTAACTCACTGAAACCATGAGCCCAAGGAAACCCTTCCTTCTATAAGTTGCTTATAGTTATGGTGTTTTATCACAGCAATAAATAAATAAAGCAGCTGATATGTTTTATGAAGTAGGCAGAGCTTATCATTCTTGTAGATTAATGTGAGAAAACTGAAGACCAGTGTAGGGGAAGGAAATTTTCAGCTATCCAGTGAGTGGCACAGCCTGCTTCTACTGGTTTCTGGGTAATAGTCCATTGCTCTCACTTATGCTTCTGGTGTAAGCTTGGTCATTTAACTTTTTAAAGAAACATTTGGACTGTGTGCGTGCATACACACACAAGCGCAGGTGCGTGCAGAGGCCAGAAGAGGGTGCCAGAGTCTCTGAAGCTCGAGTTATAGGCAGTTGTGAGCTATCCCCTCCACCCATGAGAGAGATGCAAATTGATGTGCTTTTAACTACTGACCATCTCCAAGGGTGGCTACTTTATGAGCATACTGAGAATTTCATATTTCAGAGAGGACCCAGGATGGAGTATGGAAGGAGAAAATCAGGAGACTAAATCTCACTTCTGGACCAGAGTTGCTCCTTTAATATGATGTTGTCCCCAACCCCCAATCTTGGTGGGAAATCCCTTGGCCATGGCTGATACCAGTAGCACTCTGGGAGAGAATGAGTCAGCATGATCCTCAGCTTCTTGGGCTTTCTTTTAGTCGTCCTTTTCTCTTACCTCAGGTAGCTAGAACAAAGATTCAGCCAATCACTTCCTCTTGTGCTACCTCAAGTGGTAATACCCACAACCCCAGATCTTCTTTTGACAAAAGTACAAAAAGCCAATCATTTTCTCTGAGACCAGGTCAGCACTACACCCAGCAGTCTTTAAAATATGGATGGCACAGGGTCTTTGGCTGAAGCTGTTTTAGCCAAACCTTTCCAGGACTCTGACTAGGTCTTCAGCATGAGCCAAAGGCAACACCAGGGAAAGTAGCATCAGCCCGCCTTTCAGAGTTCATACAATGTCATGCTGTCTAGATTTTCATCATGAATGTTCCTGAGACTCAAACGCAAAGGGAATTGGGTTGATTTCAACTGGAAAATATTCCTGCCATCTCAACAGTCTCTGGAATAACCTGCTTGCAGCTGTCACGGGGAGGCCTCCTCCCTGAAACGTGTGGCTTTTCCAAGGCTCAAGCTCCGGGAATCTAGAAGAGAAGAGGAGGGGGAAAGGACCAGATTCTGTACTGCACCCCCACAGCCTGGCTGATGTTTGCATTTTTCAGGTCTAGAATTGAGCCTCTGGGGTTGGGGTGGGGGTGGGGGAGAGGAGTTCATAGAACCAGCTGCTGCTGGGTGGATCCTTGCTTGCAGCTGGTTGCATTTCTTTCATTGACCAGCTTCCAACAGGAAGAGTTCATCTTCTGATGAAGAAGCATGTTCCCTTAGCTGGTAGGCAGGGGTTGGGGACAGAAGACCTGGGTTTAGTTTCGAATCTGCTACTAATGTGCACTGTGCACTTAGGCAAGTCAGTCATTACTTCCTTGTGTCTTAACTTCTTTCATTTACAGTGGAGTTCCTGATATGTTGTTCACATCTGTGATGTAAGAACAAGATAGGGGACTTGATGAATGTGCTAACAGAAATGAAGGAATGCTGGACTATATTACATCTGTCTTAGCTACTTTTCTACTGCTATAAAGAGACACCACGACCAAGTCAATACATAAAAGAGTGCATTCAACTGGGGACTTGCTTAGAGTTGCAGAAAATGAGTCCATGACTGTAATGGTGGAGAGCATGGCAGCAGGCAGGCAGACAAGCAGGCCAGCATGGTGCTGTAGCTAAGAGCTTACACCCTGATCTGCAAGTCACTGGCAGAGAGAGAGAGAGAGAGAGAGAGAGAGAGAGAGAGAGAGAGAGAGAGAGAGAGAGAGAGAGAGAGAGAGAGAGAGGAGAGACTGACTGGGCCTGACATGGGCTTTTGAAACCTCAAAGCATTAAACAAAAACAAACACAAGCAGCCCAAGCATTCAAAAATGAACCTATGGGGGCCATTCTGACCACCACACCATCTCTATTGTCATGTGGAATTTACATGGCCACAAGACAAGGGGAAAGTCATAGTATAAGCAGTATAACTTGATACAAAAGTGGAGAGACTCTAAAATCTGGTCCCAGAGATGTTGACAACCAACTAGAAGCAAAGTTGTCTGGTAGATACAGGGAAACAAGATGTTGAGATCAGAGATGCCATCTGGGTGGCAGGAAGCAGAGAGTATCAAGGGTAGATTTTCCTCTTGCACTCTGGACTTGTGCAAATCCTACTTAAGTTTCTTTGCAATGAGCTTAAACCCTTGGGTGATCCTTGCTTCACAGCCCCTTGGAAAGAGTATTCACAGCTATTTTTTTCCCTTGAGTCTTCCTAATGCTGTAGGAAGCATAACAAATGTTATTGTAGCCATCCGACACAAAAACTGAGGATCAACTAAGCAGAGTGATGGGCAAATGCCCCTAGTTATTAGATGGGCAAGTGCTCCTAGTTAGTCAGCTAACACAGAAAAACCCGGAGAGCATGCTTCACTCCTCTCTACTGACTGTTAATTAACTGCCAAGTATGGATGATTCTTATCCCTTCTTTATTCTCAGTCCGCTTCTCTCCACCATCAGTCTCATGGTAACCCCAGACCTCCAGTGCATCTTCTACTCTAGAATCTGAGTGGTTTTCCCCATGTGTAAAGCCAATTGTGGCATGCTCCAGTTT
Organism: Uromys caudimaculatus; assembly: GCA_028551405.1. Classification (NCBI taxonomy): domain Eukaryota; kingdom Metazoa; phylum Chordata; class Mammalia; order Rodentia; family Muridae; genus Uromys; species Uromys caudimaculatus. The sequence goes on from JAPYYD010006194.1 coordinate 5,953, forward strand.
AAAACTGTTCCTTAGGCTCAACAGCAGGCTCTTGAAGCCGGCATACGTAGCTCCATATGCCCTGTTCAGCTCAGCCCTTTTTAATAACTGAACAATGTGTGGTCTTTGGACTGTTGCATTGCTTCTGAGCTGTGCACATGCTCTTCCCTTTGACCTCTCTATGCCATTCTGCACTCCACGTGGCAAAGTCCAACTTCTTTTAGCTCCAGTTCTACCAGTGCCTCTTAGGGAAGTATTCCCCTGACCTCTCTTAACCCAAATTGGGTTTGGTTCCCTTTTCTTCCGAATTTCCATGACATCTAAGTCTTGCCATCTAATGGTAGCTGTTACTACCTATATTATAATCATTTGTTTGTCTTTTTCATGAGATTCCTAGTTCCTTAAGATCAAGAACTAAGCCAACACCTAACACACAGAACTTGGCACATAATGGATGTTTGCAGATATTTCTTGATTAGTTGAATGAATGGATGGATGGATGGATGGATGGATGGATGGATGGATGGATGGAAAAACAAGTGATGTGACTTGGGTCATTTACCTTGCAGCCCAGTGATCTTGCTATTTGAGAGTAATATGTTTGAATACAAGCATAGTCATATTAATAGCTTTCAGGTTACTATGTGAGTGAAACTTTAGGGCATTATTACAGGATCACTATATCTAGCGATATATATATATATATTTAACACAGGGTCTTGTTATGCAGCCCCAGACTGGCTAAGGCTAGGCTCTAACTCATTATGCTCCAGTTTCTGCTTCCCAAGTGTTGGAATTACATCATGTGCCATGACATCCAGCATAGGACCTTAATCTCGGAGGAGGGGTCCTAGCATCTGCTGTGTACCAGGTATGTTGCCTAGCAATCTGTCTCCAAATGCATTCATTCATTTATTCCTTCATTAGTTTTATCTTGTATATCAACTCCATGCCAGTAGAAAATATTATTGTGCTTATGGATTCAGATACAGAAGATCAGAGAGACAAAGTCACTTCACCAAGAGCACACAACCTCTTAATGGTGGAGCTGGGATTCAAACCTAAGTTAAATGATGTACTGGCTGGTTTTGTGTGTCAACTTGACACAAGCTGAAGTTATTACAGAGAAAGGAGTTTCAGTTGAGAAAATGCCTCCATGAGATCCAGCGGTAAGGTATTTTCTCAATTAGTGATCAAGGGGGGAGGTCCCCTTGTGAGTGGTACCATCTGTAGGCTGGTAGTCTTGGGCTCTATAAGAAAGCCAGCTGAGCAAGCCAGGGGAAGCAAGCAAGCCAGTAAGGAACACCCCTCCATGGCCTCTGCATCAGCTCCTGCTCCTTGACCTGCTTGAGTTCCAGTCCTGACTTCCTTTCGTGATGAACAGCAGCATGGAAGTGTAAGCCGAATAAACCCTTTCCTCCTCAACTTGCATCTTGGTCATGATGTTTGTGCAGGAATAGAAACCCTGACTAAGACAAATGACTACAAAATAGACCTGTTATGTTGCATTGACTCAGACCATAGATACTTGAAAATAGGTTTATTCTCTACATTTTTTGAGGTATACAAGAACAAACTTTGTGTACCTTTAAAAAAAAACTGATGTTATAAATGACAAAGTTGATTGGTTTTTAGAAACTTCCAGAATAGAACAATTTGAAAACCTTTTCATTGTATTTATTGTACAAAGTATTGTGTTATATAAGGGCATGTATACACCAGTATACACTGTAGACTGAGCATATCCCCCCAATACTCTTTACCCTTGCCTTTCTTCATGTTCTCCTTTCCCATTGGCATCCTTTGTTCCCCCAGACAGTTTTGCTCCTGCTTTTGTGTAATAAAGATATACATGATTTTATATATCTATAAAAAATGTAGGAACCAAAAATGAGAGAAAATATGCAATATTTTTCATTCTGAGACTGGCTTAATTTGCTTAATATGATTATTTACAGGTGCATCCATTTTTTTCTGTAAGCATCATAACATCATTCTTTGTGTCTGAGAAATTCCATCGTTTATCTACCAATCATCACAATATTCTAGATATGCCTCCTGTCAGATGTGTAGCTAGTAAAGACTTTCTTCCATTCTGGGGGCTGTCTCTTCATTTGATTGTTTCCTGTGCTATGCAGAAAAACTTTTATGTAACCACTTGGCCTTTCCAGTTGTGCCACAGTTCCTGAATAATGACTTGGAGGCTTAGGATTTATCAGTAAATGCCTAGGCCTTGAGCTAGGTGTGTTCCCAACTAGCTCGTAACCTAATTAACCCATTTATACTCTTCTATGTCTGCCACATGGCTGGTTACCTCTCCTCAGTTTCATATGTCCAACTTCCTCTAAAAGTCCAGGTGGTGAATCCTTCCTATCTCTGACTGTATCCTAGAGTTGCTCTCTGCCAGATGTCCAGAATTCTAATCCTGCCTCACTTTATTGGCCACCAGATTTTTATTGACAGGTGATGCTTCCACACAGTATCCAAGCGACTATTCCTACACTTTTAATTTCATGAGGTTCCATTTGTCAATTTTGGAATTATTTCCTGAGTAATTGGAGTCCTCAGAGTAGGATACATTTTTCTTCAGTAGCCAGGATGGAGTCTGTAAATAGGGACAATAAAGAGAAAAGCTGGTGTACAGGAATTGCAAATCCAAAACCTATTTTTTGGGGGGGAGGGTCAGATGAAAAGAATAGTTTGGGGCTGTTCCAATGACTTAGAACTTTACTATTCAATAGACAAAAAAAAAAAAATCAGGTTTTAAAAGATGTCATGCTATTTGGGCAGAATGGGAAATATACAGATTTCCCAATTACTAAAATCATGACATAAACAGCAGGATACAATTTTACTGATCTCATGATATTTTTCTGAGGATAGAATCTATCTCTGACATTTTTTAATATATTAGGGTTAGGTGATAGAACAATTAGGCTTATAAAATGTTCACAGATATTAAAGTTATTTGCTCTGTGAACTATAGTCTATTGATTATTTAATATTACTTTTCTTCTGCACTAAAGAACATTTTAAGCTAGAAACAAGGCTATGTAAATCAAGAATGTCCCCAAGCCTCTTTGGAAGCTAAATATGATGGTTTGACTGAAATTTGCCCAAGGGCTGGGTATAATTTGGGAGATGTGTTTTGTCACTTTTCCATTTTTTTCCCTGTATCCAACTAGGACCATGAATGAGAAACTACATGCTGCAAATGACAGAACAAAACAGGAATTTGTATTCTCAATAGTATTGCCACCACTCAGTTCATTCATTGTTTACTGGGTGACTGACATCTGAAGAGCACCATTGGAGGTACTGAGGATAGGGCAGTAACCAAACTACCACTACTTACCAGCATAGTGCTTACCTTGTGTCTGGGGTGTGTGACAGATATGATGGAACAAGAAATACTAAGGAGATAAAGGAGTAATAGAGAAAAACAAGATTTTGAGCCTAGGACTCATATTCTATTTATATATCATAGTAAAGATAAACAAAACTTAGTCTGTTCAGACCAGGCTTTCTGATATGGAAATAGTCCTTGAAAAGTGATGGGGAAATCTAACTGATGTCTTTGAGATGCGGGCACATGTGGGATCCAAATGTGTGAGAGATGAGCACCTGAGAAATGTAAATGTCTATGTCTAGATGAAAACAAGTCATCTGAGTTATAGCAGGAAGGGCATATGGCAGAGAGTTAGGACACTTAGATGTAGGCTATCAATTTGGGTTATAACTGGATCTTCTCTGCTGGATCCTAGTATCCTCATCTTATCCCCAATATAGATCTTCCCTCTTCACCTTTTAAAACCAACTGGAGTCTTTGTCTGCCTATGACAGATAAACTCACCACTTGGTTCTGCCCAACATCACAGTACTTGAACTCTCTTCCACCTGTAGTCAATTCATCATTGTTCGAGTCTCTCATTGATTCATGTATAGATGTTTGTGTTCTTTCAATCAACTATGCCCCCCATATTTTTTTTGATACAAGGTCTCAACATAGCCCTTAATGTAGTGGAACTCACTCTGTAGACTAGGCTGGCCTTGAAATATCAAAGATTCTCCTGCCTCTGCCTCCTAAGTGGTTGGATTAAAGGCATGTGGCACCATACCCAGACAGCTAACACACCTTTAACATAGCCTTCTAACTTGTTTTCTCATTCTAATTCCTGCTTGCCTTTTTTACACAACCGTCTCAAGACAGGGCCTAGTGTTGTTTTCAAGATACAAGTTATGCCATATCACTTGCTGTGAGCAGCCTTGCGGGTGGTCCTCTGACTCACCTTGAATAAAGTCCAGTCTTATGATGTCCCACAATGGTCTCCTATGCTCTGTGTCCCTGCTGCCTCTGTCTCCTGTTTTCTTGTGCTCTTACTCTGCTCCAGGCACAGCAGCCTCTGACCACTTCCAGCATACCCTTTCACAGGACTTTTTACTTTTTGTTTATCATCTGGAATTATTGTCCCTCCGACATGTACACTGTTGGCTCTCTTCTTTTATGTCTTTAATAAAATATTACTTTATAAGATGATCTTTCTTGATTGCATGTGTTCTTTTCCATTGCACTTAGTGACACAGTGTAACTTTGTTTGATTATAATTCATCTCCCCCTAATTTGAGTACCAGGAGTTACAGAATCAGGATCTTGTTTTATTTAGTGCTACAGTCCCAGATTCCAGAAGAGTGTTTGCTGCACAGTAGACAAAATGATATGTGCAGGGAGATGTAGGTCCAGCCCATGTATATTCTTTGGTTGGTGGTTCAGTCTCTGAGAACCCCAAGGGTCCAGGTTGATTGACTCTGTTGGTCTTCCTGTGGAGTTCCTATCCCCTTAGGGACCACAATCTTTTCTCCTATTCTTCCATGTTTGGCTGTAGGTATCTGCATCTGTCTGAGCCAGCTGCTGGGTGGAGCCTCTCAGAGGACAGTCATGCTAAACTCCTGTCTGCAAGTATAACAGAGTATTATTAATAGTGCTATGGATTGGTGCTTGTCCATGGGATGGGCCTCAAATTGGGCTACTTAGTGGTTGGTCGTCTTTTTTTAACTTCCCACCCCTGCATTTCTTATAGACAGAATAAATTTTGGGTTGAAAGTTTTGTGGGTGGGTTGGTGTCCCTATTGCTCCATTGGGGTTCTTGCCTGGCTACAGAAGGTGGCCTCTTCAGGTTCTGTATCCCCAATGCTGTGAGTTACAGCTAAGGTTACCCCCATTGATTCTTGAGCACCTTCCTTATCCCAGGTCTCTGTTTCTTCCTGGAGATGCCCCCACCTCCTCACCCCTATCAGTTGCAGATTTCCATTCATTCTCGTGGCCATTGGGTCGTCCCTCCTGTCCCTCCCTACACTTGCTCCTGAGCCTCCCCCATCCCCTACCCATCCCCTCTCCTACCCAGTCCTCCCCCATCCCCTACCCATCCCCTCTCCTACCCAG
>JAPYYD010006195.1:0-11368 GCA_028551405.1 Uromys caudimaculatus
AAGAAGATAGCCACACAAACCTAAAAGATACATCAAAAATAACAGGAACCAACAGTCACTATTCCTTAATATCTCTTAACATCAATGGACTCAATTCCCCAATAAAAAGATATAGACTGACAAACTGTATCCATAAAGAGGACCCAGCATTTTGCTGCATTCAGGAAACATGCCTCCGGGATAAAGACAAACACTACCTCAGAGTAAAGGGCTGGAAAACACGTTTCCAGGCAAATGGTCCCAAGAAACAGGCTGGAGTAGCCATTCTAATATCAAATAAAATTGACTTTCACCCAAAAGTCATCAAAAAAGATAAGGAAGGACACTAAATACTCATCAAAGGAAACATCTACCAAAAAGAACTCTCAATTCTAAACATCTATGCTCCAAATGCAAGAGCATCCACATTCATAAAAGAAACCTTAGTAATTGTCAAAGCACACATCGCACCTCACACAATATTAGTAGGAGACTTCAACATCCCACTATCATCAATGGGCGGATATTGGAATCACAAACTAAACAGAGACACAGTGAAACTAACAGAGGTTATGAACCAAATGGATGTAATAGATATCTATAGAACATTTCATCCTAAATCAAAAGAATATACCTTCTTCTCAGCACCTCATGGTACCTTCTCCAAAACTGACCATATAATCGGTCACAAAACAAACCTCCACAGATACAAGAAGATTGAAATAATCGCATGCCTCCTATCAAATCACTATGGTTTAAGGCTGGTCTTCCATGGCAACGATAACAACAGAAAGCCAACATACACTTGGAAGCTGAACAATGCTCTACTCAGTGACAACTTGGTCAAGGAAGAAATAAAGAAAGAAATTAAAGACTTCCTAGAATTTAATGAAAATGGAAGTACAACATACCCAAACGTATGGGTCTAATTGAAAGCAGTGTTAAAAGGAAAACTCGTAGCTTTGAATGCCTCCAAAAAGAAACTGGAGAGGTCATACACTAGCAGCTTAACAACAAACCTGAAAGCCCTAGAACCAAAAGAAGCTAATACACCCAAGAGGAGTAGAATGCAGGAAATAATCAAACTCAGGGCTCAAATCAACCAAGTAGAAACAAAAAGAACTATACAAAGAATCAACAAAACAAGGAATTGGTTCTTTGAGAAAATCAACAAGATAGGTAAACCCTTAGCCAGACTAACCAGAGGGCACAGAGACAGAATCCAAATTAACAAAATTAGAAATGAAAAGGGAGACATAACAACAGATTCTGAGGAAATTAAAAAAAATCATCACATCATACTACAAAAGCCTATACTCAACAAAACTGCAAAATCTGGATAAAATGGATAATTTTCTAGACAGCTGTCGAATACCAAAATTAAGTCAGGATCAGATAAACCATCTAATCAGTCCCATAATGCCTAAAGAAATAGAGGCAGTCATTAAAAGTCTCCCAACCAAAAAAAGCCCAGGTCCAGATCGGTTCACTGCAGAATTCTATCAGACCTTCAAAGAAGACCTAATGCCAATACTCTTCAATCTATTCCTAAAAATAGAAACAGAAGGAACACTACCAAATTCCTTCTATGAGGCCACAATCACACTGATACCAAAGCATCAGAAAGACCCATCAAAGACAGAAAACTACAGACCAATTTCCCTTATGAATATCGATGCAAAAATACTCAATAAATTTCTCACAAACCGAATCCAAGAACACATCAAAACGATCATTCATCACGATCAAGTATGCTTCATCCCAGGGATGCAGGGATGGTTCAATACCCGGAAATCCATCAATGTAATTCACTACATAATCAAACTCAAAGAAAAAAACCTCATGGTCATTTCCTTAGATGCCGAAAAAGCATTTGAAAAAATTCAACATCCCTTCATGATAAAAGTCTTGGAAAGATCAGGATTTCAGGTCCCATACCTGAACATAGTAAAAGCAATATACAGCAAACCAGTAGCCAACATCAAACTAAATGGAGAGAAACTTGAAGCAATCCCCCTAAGATCAGGGACTAAACAAGGCTGCCCTCTCTCTCCCTATCTATTCAATATAGCAATTGAAGTTCTAGCTAGAGCAATTAGACAACAAAAGGAGGTCAAAGGGATACAAATTGTTAAGGAAGAAATCAAATTATCACTATTTGCACTGCCATGTGTATATAGCAAATGAAATCAGATCACTATTGCTCACTGTATACAAAATCATGTTTAAATGGACCAAAGTCCTTCATGTAATCCTCTAAATTCAAAATCTATTCAAGGAAGGCATAGGTACAAAAAGATTTTCTAAAAGGACTCCAATTACTCTGAAAAAAATACCCAAAGTCTGTCAATGGGACTGCATAAAATCTAAAATATTCTGCATTGAAAAAGGAAACAAGTTATTAAGTGAAGAGGTATTGTGGGGTGGAAGAAGTCTTTGCTTAGTATTTTTTAGACAAAATAAATCATGGAACTTACAGAGAACTGAAAAATAAAGTACTAAGGATGAAATAATCTGATCAATAAATTGGTTAACAAAATAAATAGGTCTTCAAAAGATGAAAAACAAATATCCAGCAAACATTAAAGAATGTTCAACATTGTATTTATGCAGGAATTGTAACTTAATGCCACACAAAAATTTTATATCATCCCATTCAGAACATTTGTTTTAAGAAATTAAGTAACAACAAATGCTGTTGAAGATGGCGGAAAGCATCCCTTTTGCTCTGCTGGAGGGAGGGGTTGATTTGGTCAAGCTTCTTTGGATATCAGTTTGGAGATCCCAAAGGTATCATAACACTGTTATTGCATGATTTTCTTTCTTATTATAGCATTATTCATTATAGGAGAGAGAATCAACTTCCATGTCCATTCGCAGAGGAATGGATGGACAATGTCACATATTGACACAATGGAAATTTGTTCACTATAGAGAAAAATAAATCGTATCATTTACAGAACAATGGAAAATAAAAATCATCAGATTCTACAAAATAACTCAGATGAAGAAAGTAAAATATACTTTTCTCCCATTTGAAGCTCTTACACGTTTATATTGATATATAACACATGGAGTTTTTCTTAGATCTGTTGGAGCACTGTGCAGAAAATACATAAATATTGTGACTATATATACTCATTTTATGTTATATACCCACATACACAGATAAAATAGATGCACCAAGGAGATTGTATATGGACACAAAGAGTGAGGAATGAGAAGAAAGGATTATAGTATACATGAAATATACATGGTAACCTGAAGGAAAGGGACCTAAAGAAATCATAAATATGAGCAATAAATACTTTGCCAATAAAAAAGACTTAATACTGGCCCACAACCTAGCCCTCTGGGGCACGCACAGTTGCCCTGAGCAGGTTGCTATCCCAAAAGGACCTTGATTCTCTCACCAACTCTTTGTCCACCTTCCTCAGACCTGTAGACCCAGAAGCATAGATGTTAGATACCCTTCTTGAATCCATTTGCCCTGCCCACCTCTGAAACCTCTGCGGCATCCACAGCTTCCCTGAGCAGACTGCTATTCCCACCTGACCTCCATTCTCCTACCACTTCTCTACCCACCTTCATCCCACATGCTGACCAGGAACCAGACAGGTTAGATTTCCTTCCTGTACTCATATTCCCTGCCCACTGAGTCCTCTGTGACATGCCCAGCTGCTCTGAGCAACTTACTATCCCTGCCTGTACCTCCATTCTCCTGTTCCTCCCTACTCACCTTAATCAGTTTATTAGTTAGGGTTTTACTGCTGTGAACAGACACCATGATCAAGACAAGTCTTATAAAGGACAAGATTTAATAGGGGCTGGCTAACAGTTTCAGAGGTTCAGTCCATTATTATCAAGGTGGGAACATGGCAGCATCCAGGCAAGCATGGTGTAGGAGAAGCTGAGAGTACTATATCTTCATCTGAAGGCTGCTAGCAAAATATTCACTTTTAGGCAGCTAGGACTATGGTATTAAAGTCCATACCCACATGACACGCCTACTTCAACAAGGCCACATCTACTGCAACAAGACCACACCTGCAAATAATGCCACTTCCTTGGCCAAGCATATACAAGCCATCACAATTAGACTTGCTAATCTGGAACCTTACAAACAAAGAATATACATAAGAGGCCAGCCACAGTAGGATCATCAAGGTTATGCCCCCTCCAAATACCTGCTACAACAGAAACATCTAGAGAATAAGGCCATCTAGATGACTAAAAGACGCACAAAAGAACACAACAAAAGCCAGGGCAGCATGACACCACCAGAGCACAGCTATCCTACCTACAGCAGGAAGTCCTGAATATATGAACACAACTGAAATACAAGAAAAAGACCTTAAATCTGATCTTTTAAAGATGATAGAAGCTTTAAAGAACAAATGAATAAATCTATTTAAGAAATACAGGAAAATATAATCATACACTTAGAGGCCTTTAAAGAAGAAACCAATAAATTCCTTAGAGACATACAGAAGAATACAATTAAATAGGTGAAGGAAAAACAAAACTGTTTAAGACTTGAAAATGGAAATGGAAGCAATAAAGATAGCACAAACCAAGGGAAACCTGAAGATGGAAAACCTAGGGAATGGAACAGGGACAACAGATACAAGCATCGCCAACAGCATACAGAGATAAAAAGAGAGAATCTCACACATAGAAGATACACATGGAGGGACCCATGGTTCGGACCACATATGTGGCAGAGGAAGGCCATCAGGGGGAGGAGAGGCCCCAGTAAAGGAGAATGTCAAGGTGGGAATATGGGAGTAAGTGGGCAGGTGGGTGAGAGGTAGAATTCCTTCATAGAGGTGGGGGAGGGGGAGGGGATAGGTGGTTTCCAAAGAGGAGACCTAGAAAGGGAGAAACATTGGAAATGTAAATAAAGTATCAAAAAAAAAAAAAAAAAAGAAGATACAGTAGAAGAAACTGACAAATCAGTCAAGGAAAATATTAAATCTATTATTAAATTAATAATTATTAATATTAATTTAAAATATTAAAATTCTTAACACAAAAATTCCAGGAAATCTGGAATACTACGAAAAGACCTAATTTAAGAATAACAGGGATAGAAGAAGTTGAAGAATCCAAGCTCTAAGGACCAGAAAATATTTTCAGTAAAATCATAAAGGAAAACTTTTCCAACCTAAAGAAAGCAATGCATATAAATATACAAGAAGCAATTAGACTGTACCAGAAAAGAAAATCCTCCCAGCACATAATCAAAATCAAACCTACAGAACAACACCAAAAAAAAAAAAAAATATTAAAAGCACCAAGAGCAAAAGGTCCGATAACATACAAAGTCAGACTTATCAGAATTACACTTAACGGGCCAGCATAGATAACTTTCAACCTGTAAAAATCCACAGATGCCAACCTAGACTTCTATATCCAGTAAAATGTTCAATCACGAAAGATGGGGAAAAAAACCTAGATATTTCAAGACAAATTCAAATTTAAAAAATATCTTTCCACAAGACTAGCCCTATAGAAAATATTAGAAGGAAAACTCAAATCCAAGGACGGTAGTTATATCCAAGAAAACATAGGAAATCAGTAATTCCATACCATCAAAAACAAGGGAAATACCCCCCACACACATCAACAACATTAAAATAACAGGAATAATAACCACTGCTCACTAATAGTTTTCAACAACAGTGGACTCAATTCCCAATAAAAAGACACGGCCTAACAGAATGGATGAAAAAAAAAAATTCCATCCGTCTGCTACATACAAGAAACACATGTCAGCAAAAAAGCTATTAACTCAGAGTAAAGATCTGGAAATATTTTTCCAAGCACAAGGACCCAAGAAGCAAGCTGAAGTAACTATTCTAATATCTAGTAAGATTTTCAACCAAAATTAATCAAAAGAAACAGGGAAGGACATTTCATACTCATCAAAGGAAAAAAATCTACCAATATGATGTTGCAATTCTGAACATCTATGTTCTAAACACAAGGACAACTACATTTGTAAAACAAAAATTGCTAAAGCTTAAATCACACACTGAACCTCACACAACAATAGTGGGCTTCTTCAACAGCACACCTTCAGCAATTGACAGGTCATTCAGACAAAAACTAAACAGAGAAATAAGAAAACAAACTGAGGTTATGAATCAAACTAACCTAACAGAAATCTACAGAATGTTTCACCTAAACAGAAAAGATTAATCTTCGTTTCAGCACCTCATGGATGCTTTTCCAAGTTGACCAAATAGCCAGGTACCATGTAAGCCTCAACAGATAAAAGAAAATTAAAATAACTCCTTATATCTTGTCAGACTACCATGGATTAAGGCTGGATTTGACAACAACAGAAACTCCAGAAAACCTACACACTGCATGAATAGTTAACAACTCTCAATGATCTCTGGGTCAGAGAAGAAAGAAAGAAATTAAAGCCTTTCTAGAATTCAATGAAAATGAAGGCACTCCAGGACGACCATGGGGAGGGGCGTCAGGCCTGTTGACACTGTTGCTCCCTCTATGGGGCTGCAAATTCCCTCAGCTCCTTCAGTCCTTTCTCCAACTCTTCCATCTTGGACCTCACTCTCAGTCCAGTGGTTACTGTAAAGTGAAACTTGAGCATTCTGAACTTTTGGGGTAATGGTTGTCCTGGAGTTTGGACCACGAACCAAAGAATACACATCGAGCGACCCATGATTCAGACCACATATGTGGCAGAGGAAGGCCTTGTTGGCCATCGGGGAGAGGAGAGGCCCTTGGGCCTGAGGGTGTTAGAGGCCTGAGTAAAGGGGAATGTCAAGGTGGGAATATGGGAATGGGTGGGCGGGTGGGTGGGAGGTGGAATTCCCTCACAGAGGCAGGGAGGGGATAGGGGTTTCCAAAGAGGAGACCTAGAAAAAGGGAAGCATTGGAAATGTAAATAAAGTATCAAAAATAAATTAATTAAAAAAAAGAAAATGAAGGCACTACAAACCCAAATTTATGGGACACATAAAAGCAGTATTAATGGAAAAGTTCATAGCACTAAGTGCCTCCATAAAGAACTTAGAGAGTTATCATATCATCAATTTAAAAGTATATTGGAATGCTCTAGAAAACAAAAGAAGTAAGCACATGAAAGAGAAGTTGAAGGCAGGAAATAATCAAAATCAGTGCTGAAAACAATCAACTAGAAACAAACAAAACAAAAAAGCAATACAGAGAATCAATGAAACCAAAAGCCGGCTCTTTGAGAAAATCAACAAGATAGACAAAAACCTAAGTCAAACTAAATAGAAATCAGAAAGACAGTATCCAAGTAAACAAAATCAGAAATGAAAAGAAAGTCATAACAACAGACACTGAGGAAATTCAAAAAATCCTTAGGTCTTACTTCCATCAGGATAACTAAAACACTCCTGAAAACTAAAAGAACTTCTGGAGGTATTACTGATACAAATCTATACTATAGAGCAATAGTAATAAAAAGTGCATACATAGTATTGGTATAGGAACAGGCAAATGGATTCATGGAATCATATTGAAAACCCTGAAACATATCCATACACCTAGGGACAATTGATTCTTTAACAATGAAGCCAAAACCATACAGTGCAAAAAAGAAAACATCTTCAACAAATGGAGCTGTGCCTAGCCCTGCAAAGAGTTGGTATGGAAGGGTCAGAGGATACCCATTGGGACTTCTGCCTTCTCAGAGGAGAAAGTGGGACATGAGGGGAGGGACTGTGTGAGTGAATAACTAGGAGAGGGGTCAGTAATGCAGATGTAAAATGAATAAATATATTAATTTAAAAAGAAAAGAAGACATAATACTGATGTTCAATATAGGAGCGTGAAGAATGTGCATATTAGTGCCTTATATATGTTTACAGTTTCAATGGTTTTAATGATATTGTTGTATATTTTGAAGATCAGAAATATAAAGTATGACTTATATGCCAAAAGATCATATGGGGATTTTTACTTTCTGTTTACTCTAGCAGAGACTGATTTCTTAGTTCCTTTGTGTTTTCTGTTTTCAAAATGATATGTAGTCAGGACTCATCCCTCTTCAAAATATGGTACTTCAACCTGAGTTTAATACCACATCATCTGTTCCAATCCTGGTCTATCAGCCTCTCTTTTACTAGATTCGCTATATTAGATCATTTCCACACAAACTCTCCACAGAAGTATCTTTATCATCTGCCAAGTCCCTTTACTAGAGAAGTAGGATGTACAAATCCTTGGAGCCCTACTATTCAATATATCCCTAAGTAGTAGGCTAGAATACATGTGAAGACTGATGGCTGGTCTGACTGAGAAATTATATGTGAGGGCCACTGGGTGATAGGTGAGTTAAATGGTAAAAAGAAAAATCCTGAATACAGAACCTTGAAACAGAAGTTGTTCATAATTAAAGCCAATGTATAACATAAGACATGGTTGTTTTACTATTATTTAATGCTAACAAGAATCTAATAGAGATGCCCCCTAATGTAAAGAAAATATGGATTTTAGGCATTTCAATTAGGCCTTCTTTATAATACAAGAACTCTTTTAGAAAAGTTGACATATGGGAATACCATTTGTGAAGGTTTTTCTGGGGAAAGAACTTGATGCCATGATTTGTATTATGCAAGTTAACCTTTTGTTCTCAGAGTATGATGAATTTATGAGCAGAGAAATTACAACATTCTTTACAAGCTTTAATGTAGAAATGTTACCTTCATTGTCACAAGGGAATAGATGATTCTAATAAATGATATTAATAAAATTTCTACTAAAACTATAGAAGTATATGAGAATTACTGTTTACAAATGATTGTTATGTTACATGTCAAGTAATGACTTTCAGTGAAGCAAAGCTAAGTTCATGCTTTTCTAGGTAGCTTTTAATTTGATTCTAAGATTTATCAGATCTAAGTTAATTTACTAACTAAAATAAATTATCCTCTAACTTCCATGCTGATAACATAGAACCTGTTTGCCTGTACACATTCACTCACACATAAAAATAAATAAATAGACGTTTTAAAATTAAAATAAAAGATAAATCTTACAAAAGAACCTGAAATGTAACAGTTGTTTATAACTGAGTCACCCATTTTAAGGAATTAGTCTAAGTGTTTATCAACAGATAAACAGAGAAAGTGTAGTACATGTGCCCAATTAAGATTTATTCCTCCACAGAGATCACTTTGAGTGAAATACCTCAATCTCAAAAGACAAATCTTCAATGTATTGTCATATCTGTAAACTATAGATTTCACAAAGATGTATGTATATACACATACGAATATATTTTGAAGTGTGTGTGTATAAGTGAAAGAAAGTAAATTTCACAATATAGGGTACTAGCAGAAATTGGGAGAAAGAAAACACTGTGGTGTTGAACACAATCAAAGTGTATGTTTTCATAAACCCATCACAATAAACATTGAGTATACACCAGTGAAAGGACAGCTTATTAATGTGCAGTAGTGAATGTTCAGTAGCCTAGGAGGCAGAATTCACCATTCAGTAAATGGACACTGCCTGTCATCTAGTCACTCACAATGCTTAGCATCTATAATATATCATATTTCAGGATTGTCCCAGTGCAACCACAACACATCACAGCAGAGAGGTGAGCCACCCCTGTTCCTGATGAAACTCATTCAGGAACAGATGGCATGCAGCTTCTTCAAAACAAATTCTTAACTTCTACTTACTAGAATAGAGAAATGACAACAGCACTGTAAAACTTCATACTGCTTAAGGCACAACATGAGGACTTTGAAAACCTTAAATGGAGGAAGCAGAATGTTTTTTCAGTGTGACAGAGGCCTTCTCTCCTCCAAATAATCAATAACCCAGACTAGTAGGATCAGAGTCCAGGACAGTTAGCATCCATCAAAGCCACTCAGAGCACTGGCTTCTGAGTTATTTGTCCCCAAAACAGAAGAATGAATCTCACCAACATGAGGTTGAAGTTTACCATACCAACCTGAGGGTGGATTTTATCACAAGAAGCCATGATGATCATTCAAAGACCCTCCATTAGAAAAAAAGACAGGAACTGGGTATAGCCACAGGAAAGTGCCAGACTCTAGGGATGTGAGAGGCTCCCAGGACCCAATGGTGATGACTTTAGTTGAAATAAAACAACGGGGATATACAACCTGTAGAGACCATCTCCAGTAGATAGGCATGGTCCCCAGTTGAGGGATGGGGCCATCCACACATCTCAAAATGTTTAACCATGAAATGTTCCTGTCCAAAGAAAGACAGGGATAAAAATGGAATAGAGACTGAGGGAAAGGCCATCCAGAGACTGCCCCACCTAGGGATCCATCACATCTGCAGATACCAACCCCTCCTACACACACACTACTGCTGATATCAAGATGTGCTTGCTGACAGGAGCCTGGTACGGCTGTTCCCTGAGAGGTCCTACCAGGATCTGACCAATGCAGATGCAGATACTCACAGCTAAGCATCGGACTGAGCCCAGGGACACCAAAGGAAGAGCAAGGGGAAAGACTGAAGGAGCTGAAGGTGATTACAACCCGATACAAAGAACAATATCAACTAACTGGACCACCCAGAGCTCCCGGGGACTAAATCACCAACAGAAGAGTATACATGGAAGGAGTCATGGCTCCAGATACATATGTAGCAGAGGATTGCCTTATCTGGCATCAATGGGAGGGTCCGGTGGAGGCTTAAAACCTCAGCATAGGGGGATGCTAGAGCAGTGAGGCCCAAGTGGGTGAGTGGGTAGAGGAGCACCCTCAAAGAGGCAAAGAATAGGATGAAGAGGAGGAATGGGATGGGAGGTCTGTAGTGGGGTAACTGGGAAGGAGGATATCATTTTAAATGTAAACTAATGAAATTATTAATAAAAAAAGAAAAAAAAAGGTTAGTTTAAAAGGAAAGAAGCAAAAGAAAAAAGACTAGAAGTAATATCACAAAGACTCTTAAACCTGAAGTGTAAACACTAAAATTGTATAAAGCTGAACTTCTTCCCTTGGAAAATAGGAATGAAATTTACCTGTGGGAGACGAGGTTTAATGGATAAGACAATGAACAATTACAGATTTTATTACAAGTTCCAAGTGATCTTAGCTTCCTACCAGCTAGTAATATGCTTAGCAATATGAGCCAGAGAATCACACGCCACTAATGGAGAGGCATTGGAGCAGAGGAAGACAGTCTCATTATATTGTTGCCTTGCAACACTTCATGAAAGTCAGTGAAATTTGAGGATTCTTGTTGATAAAAACAGAACTAAGAACTACTTGCTATATAAAGACAGCACCAAAAATTCGGCATCATTTCTCTATATAGTAAGAACATTAAATTTAAGAAAATATATTTGTGAGATGAACAATATGGTTTACCAGGTAGTAATATTTGAAAACAATTC
>JAPYYD010006196.1:0-11368 GCA_028551405.1 Uromys caudimaculatus
CAATGGAGTACTACTCAGCTATTAAAAACAATGACTTTATGAAATTTACAGGCAAATGGATGGAACTTGAAAATATCATCCTGAGCGAGGTAACTCAGTAACAAAAGAATGAACATGGTATGTACTCACGGATAAGCGGATATTAGCCCAAAAGTTCAGAATGCCCAAGTTTCACTTAATAGAAACCGCTGGACTGAGAGTGAGTTCCCAGATGGAGGAGTTGGAGAAAGGTCTGAAGGAGCTGAGGGAGTTTGCAGCCCCATGGAGGGAGCAAGAGCGTCAATGGGCCTGACCCCCCTCCCCGTCATCCTGGAGTTTGGAGCACCAACCAAAGAATACACATCTATGGACCCATGGTTCAGACCACATATGTGACAAAGGATGACTTCGAGGGTCATCGGGGAGAGAGGAGAGGCCCTTGGGCCTGAGGGTGTTAGAGGCCCCAGTAAAGGGGAATGTCAAGGTGGGAATATGGGGATGGGTGGGTGGGTGAGTGGGAGGTGGAATTCCTTCACAGACGTGGGGTTGGGGAGGGGATAGGGGGTTTCCAAAGAGGAGACCCAGAAAAGGGGAAACATTGGAAATGTAAATAAAGTACCAAAAAAAAAATAGATTAACATTATTATACATGTGTGTAACTCCAGATACAGGGGATCTGACACCTTCACAAAAACACATATGTAGACAAAGCACAAATGCACATAAATAAACATGAATAATGCTTAAATATGCAAGAATATTACAAATAGATATGTGCAGTTTGGTTTTCATGTTAGAATTACAGTTAAGTCATGCTTTTCCATTTTCAGGTTGATCATATCTCTTCAGTCATAATGTTCTAATGTATTTCTTCCTTTACTTGCAAGTATCTTTGCTTCAGAAAGCATATGCGAAGTGTTTTATTGCTTTCCATTTGAGGATGAGGATACCGACATCTGAATTGAACATGTATTTCACTGACCATTGATAATCCATATTATGTAAGCAACAACCTCTCAAGTATGTTTAGTGCTTATTGTTTTTGTTGTTATTGTTATTACTATTGTGACTATTATCATACTTTTGCTTTTCCTAGTTTCTGACAAAGCCCTAACTCAGACTCTAATTTCAAGGCTTATACTTGTTTACAAGGAAGGCTGTTTGTCACTCTCTTGAGTGAGTCACTGAGCTTCTGCATCCTGATCTAGTAGGCAAGTGGCTTAAGCCTCACTCACTGATTTGCATTCAATTAAATTTTGATCTCAGAGGTTTGATTTAATTTTAACTATTTCTACTTTTTTTCTTGTATTTTCCCATGTATGTATGGGAAGCAAACTAGAATGGGAAGTTTGAATTTGACTTTGCCTATAAATATGCCTATAAATATATTTAACTGTGCATTATAACCATGCAGGAAGCATGGGATGCCTACTGTCTATACTTTTTAATTCATTTTTTAATATTTTATTTTTGGGATTTTAATGTAATTATAACATTTCTCTCTTCTCTTTTGTCCTTACATACCATCTCATATACCCTTTGCTGCTCTATTTTCAAATTCATGGCCTCTTTTATTTATTGTTATTACATTTATATATGTGTATACATATACATTTATTTGTAAATATAACATGCTCAATCAATATGCTTCTCATGTGTATGTTTTCAGGGCTGCCTGTGTGGTAGAAGACAACCAATGATTGTTCTTTTCCCTGGAGAAGACTATTTTTCTTATTCTTGGCATTCCTTAGTTGCCTATAGTTCTTTGTATAGCATTGAGGCTTAGTCAGCTTATTTTCTACCCACTGTGGCATATCTATTGTTATTCTCTTATTTAGATTATGTTTTGGCATTCATGTTGGGAAAACTTTATAACAGCAAATGAGAAGACATTGAAATGTATGTTAGATATAGGGCAGAGGGGCTAAATGAAACCCAAGAAGACAATTAATGTTGATTTTCAGAGAAACACAGAAGGACTTTCATATATAAATATATTTCAAATGGTGTTTCATACATATTTTTACAAATAAAATAGATAAATAAATAAATGGCTTTTATTTTCTAACTGACATTAAACTTTGGCTGTGGTCTTTATTTGCTAAGTAAAAAAAACACAAAGTCTTATTGTGTCCTTGAGATAACATTATACCTTAGGATCATTCATTGTTTCTGGAATATTAATGTTATCACCATAAAACTGTAGGCTTCAGAAGGTTCTGCCTCCTGTCATGAAGATCAGGTGAGATTACCAATATACAACATCTTTTAGCCTGCACTTGTGTCTTAGTCAGGGTTTCTATTCCTACACAAACATCATGACCAAGAAGCAAGTTGGGAAGGAAAGGGTTTATTGAGATTATTCTTCCACACTGCTGGTCATCACTAAAGGAAGTCAGGACTGGAACTCAAGCTGGTCAGAAAGCAGGAACTGATGCAGAGGCCATGGAGGGATGTTACTTACTGGCTTGCTTGCTTCTCCTGGCTTGCTCAGCTGGCTTTCTTATAGAGCCCAAGACTACCAGTGCACAGATGGTACCATTCACAAGGGTCCCTCCCCCTATATCACTAATTGAGAAAATGCCTTACAGCTGTATCTCATGGAGGAATTTTCTCAACTGAAACTCCTTTCTCTGTGATAACTCCAGCTTGTGTCAAGTTGACACAAAAACCAGTACAACTTGGCTCAGATTTTAGTTTCAAAATTAAAAATCTATTGAAGGCCAATAAATACAAAATTTATCAAAATTGAAAATAAATACTACAGGTGACGGGATAGCAGATCAATATGAACTAATGTTTTTAAGAAACTGTGTAAGGCTATTAGACTTTATAACTGGCCAGTTTAGGAAAGGAGAGTAGCAGAGTAAAACGTCTCATTTGATCTGGTTGGGAAGTAGAGAGGCATGCCAAATTTATGGGCTAATCACTGGGTACAGATGAGCCAAGGAGGAGACACTTGACAGGTGTTCTGGAATGAGACCATAAAATAAGTTTGCTGGAGAAGGAAGACACTCATCATAAAACACACTGAAAAGCAGGCAGGAGAGTTTGGATTTTATGAGCTACACACGAAGAACTTCTTTTCAGTTTTTGACCAAGTAAAATGATCAAATTGGCCCTTTACAAAATTAGTCTGTCAAAAGTATGCAAGATGGATTGGGAGGGAGGGAAACTTATCAGAGACAGCAGTTATGAAGCTAGATACTATAGTAATCTAGCTATGAAACAGGGACTCTAGATTAATTGGTGGAAGGGCCAGGGAAACAAGCAAATCTGAGAAACTGTGGAAGGAGCAGTGTCAAAAACTGAGAAGGTGAAGAGAGGGTGATTGTGAGACCCACAAGTGCGTAGGAAAAAATAAGAAGGAAACAAAAAATAAAGGAATTGATAGAACTGAAAATTTAGATTCCTTTTAGGAAAGCTTCAACATAGAAATGGTGATTTTTTTTCAGAATTATATGATATTTTTCCACTAATCAGGGTCAGGTACATTGCTTCTAGATTTGGGGTTACATTCATTTCCAAGTCAGATAATCAAGTAGGGCTATAACTTGAGAACACTGAAAAAGTCGGGTCATTTTATAAAGAATTTCTTTTGGAAATAACAGTGGAAAACCCGACAAGCCATTATTATTATTATTATTATTATTATTATTATTAATTATACTCAGAGAATTAGAGTGCAATTAATGATTTTCAAATAAAAATATAAGTAAAATATTCTCCAATTTCTTTGACTTCTATGACAACTATTATTTCTTTTATAATGCATTATTCTGTACATGAATTATAAGCATTCCATATTAATAAAAAAACATAAAATTAGATTTTACAAAAATACACACCTGCTCAAGTGTTTATTTTGTTTTATGCTACTCTTATTTTATAGATATTCAGAGCATTATGTTTTAAAGGAATTATATAGGAAATAAGACCTAGTTTTCTTAGACAATGATAATTATTTGTAATTACAAGGCAGTTCAATTTTTAATTTCATTGCTACAAGCAAAACAAAACACAATTTTCAATGTCTGCTCTGAATTAATGATGCCCTCCCTTACTTTGAAACTTTCTCTGACAGAAATTTAATAATGTTTACATGCACTATGGCAATATATTCTCAAAGAAATTAATTTCAATGGTTTGGAAAATATAACTTCTTCCATTTTGGACTCATGAATATTATTGCCTGCTATCAACAATCCTACATATTCCTAGGACTAATGGGTAGCATAAACTAACACAGATTTGCCGGCTTTTTGTTTGAAAATACTGACAGAAAAAAAAAAAAAAAAAGCAATAGAGTAGTATCAATTCTTGAGAAGGAAGAGAAATCTTTCTGATATTTTGTTGGCATCAGAACACAACTATCCACAGGAGAAACCCTGAGGTCCCCAAATACCTTGGGATGGTTGACAACTCCAAAAATGACATCACTCAGAACCCAGGGGATTTGTTTAAATTTAATACTTTATTTGCATTTCCAATGTTTTCCCCTTTCCAGGTCTCCCCTTTGGAAAGCCCCTATCCACCCCCCCCCCCGCCTCTATGAGGGTATTCCCCTTCCCACCCACCCACCCACTCCCGTATTCCCTCAACACAGCAAATTTCTTTTGGACATCTAGTAATTGATAATGTTTATGCCTTTCAGCCTCACATAGACTGTCTTTATAGTTTTTCTTGAATTTGGAATTTAAAATTAAGGCAAACTGTTTTCAACATATATAAAATGCTAAAGGTTTAAGTCAGTTCATATTCATAAATGTATATATGAAATCTACCCCTCACCCCTCTTGCACCTCCTCTCCTGCCATATCCTTCCTCCTCTTACATCCCCTTTGTCTTCCCAACTTTATGTGGATGATGCGAATAAGAGTTGTGTAAGATCAAGCCAGTCAAAGTCTCAGCATAGATGGTAGAGATGCCTGTGACATCTTGCTGTTGTCTGACGACTCACTGACAACTGATGAATTCTTGGGGAGGGACAGTTTCTTAAAGGATGTGAGACCTGAGAGGCTGCTTCCATTTCAGGGGACGATCCCATGCCCATGCACATAGACAAAGCACTGAGTGGACTCAGCAAGTGTTAAATCATTTTTTTAAAGATACAATGCTTAATATTTAAAAATTGAAGATTAGCAGAAGAATTTTGAAAGTTTAAGTTATTAAGTAACTAGTGCCCTCTGTCCAAATTTCAAAGGACTCCCTTCTATCATTTGTTTTTCACAGGAATCTGGTTATTGATGAGAAAGCACTCAAGGTTGCTCTGCTGTGCAGACCTGTCTTCCTCTTCCCTGCCCTTTGCTCTCCTCTTAACCCCCCTTTTACTCTTCTTTTACTGTTGTATCTCATAATCCTATTTCTACTGACTTTTTGATGATTATTTAATTTACAGAGTAACATATAGTAATGCTGGCTAGTCTGGTTGTTGGTTGTTTTTTTATTTTTTGCCATAAATTCTTTTCATTTTCTCTTTTTATTGTCTTGTGCATATTAATGTTTTATGTATTGTTAAGAATGCACTGATCTTATTTTCTGATCTTATTCTAAATTCCTAGGTTGTATAAGTGAAAAATCTTGTATTTTATTCAAATCACACTCTATATGTGATGTTTTCTTCCTGAACTGGGGAGATTGATTTCTTTTTTAGTGACAACAAGAAGAAATATATATTGCTTTGAATGGAGTATTCTGTTTTTGAATTAATGATTATTCTGTTGCTGGAGAAGCAGATTTTTCCTTGGCAGATCTTTTGTTTCTTTTTCTGTTAGATTGCTGTATAACATGTTTAATGAACATGACATAGTATGTAATAAGGATTCCTGACAGTGTTGAATAAATATTCACCACATTAAAGCAGACAATGCTTACTGTGTTCCCTCTATTATGAAAAGAACCTGTATCCTAAGTTCACATTCTTATGGTTACAGTGAACACTCCATATCCTTATGATGGGATGTGTCACTGGATTTTTATCTCTTATCTCTAAAATAAATTTATTTTACATACCTAGATGATCAACTTTATTTAACAATTGGCTTATATAAAGTCAAATACCAAGTGAAAAGTCTGGACAATTAATCACATGTTTGAGATGGCCAATTCATTCATTTGCTGTAGATTAGACATTGTGATAAACTGTCCAGATTTTAAACTTTTAAGATTCACTGATGTTTAAGGTACCTCCTCCAAAGCGTAGCATATACATATAGGAAATAAAATGCTTAGCTCAAGAAAAATACTGATAATTCTGCATTACTATCCATTTAGTTGATTTAAAATCAGAATGAAATGAAAAGATATGTTATTTTAAATGAATAAAATCAAAAAATGTTAAATCATTTTGATTAACATTTTTTAAGGAAGGCAGATGAAGGTATGCTGATATAAAAGATACAAGAAAATAAGCATAGACTTTGAAATGAATTATTTACAATAACTGGAAATATTGACTCTTTTTTCCCCATACAAGAACAATTTGCTCATAGATTAAGGGTAAACTTACCACATCCATTTCAAACAAAATAATATCAAAATGAAAAGAAGAATTGAATAGTATTTTAAAGTATCAATATCATATTTACTTCTTTTGAGTTTTAGAGACAAGGTCTCAGGTAGCACAGGGTGACCTTGAACTCTGGACTTCTTGCCTCCACTGTCTAAGTTCTCAGATCACAGACATGTGGCTCTATACACAGCTTCAATAATATTCTTTCAAAGATAATACTACAGATTAGATGTGAAACCTTCTTAGGCTCCTGTGTTTACTCCTCCCAGTTAGTGGTGGGGAAATCTCTGCGACCTCGGATCTAGGCAGAGGTGGCTGGTCACTTTGTTTGGGCTTTAATGGTTGCAGCCCACCTTCACTTCTCTTCTCCATTCTCTGTTTCCCATGACCAGGTATAGCTTATTTCCAATAACCAGATAACAGCTGCTTCCTCTGGCCAGGTACCACTTCTTCCCCATGACCAGGTACTCTTGCTCTCCATGACCAGGTACCACTTGTTCTCTGTGACAGAGACATGGCCTTTCCCAATATTGTATTTATCCTTCTATGATTACATAAATTCCCTGAAAATGAGAACTCAAATAATTTTCCCTCTCTATGTTGTTTCTGACAGGTCATTTGTCACAATGATGGGAAGAGAAGTAATATAAACACCTAATTGAAGGGGAAGGGAAAGAATACCTCATCAGTGCAATTTTGAACCATGGGTATTAGCTCTCTACCTACCACTGATACTGGATTTCTCAAGCTACTCAGCTTCCATAAAAACAAGAAACAGGAATCGTTGATTGAAATGAATTCCTGATAAAACCTCTAGCACTAAGAACAATGCTATTAAATCATTCTGAGAACCTTTGATTGAATTACTGTTTAGGGGATAGCAAATTTTCATTAATGTATGAGGTCCATGTAGTTCAACAAGAGAGGTACCTAAATTTTTTATGGCAGATAAAGGATTAATATAAAATAGGAATAACAATAAAACTCATACCTAAAATCTAAGTGTAGCTTTAACTGAAATGGCCAAATGACTAATAAGCTATTAGAAAAATACCTTTACCTTTGACCCTTGTTTCTTCACTTGAAATGTAAGGAGGACTCATTAATGTATTAAACTAAAAGGTTTCAAGTGTACTAACCACTTACCATATATCAAATACTTAAAAGAGTACTGTACTTGCCTCGAGCAATACAGCATGTTTAAGGAGATAGGAGCTGAACAAATCACTTATTATTATGTACTTCTCAGGGTTACTTCAATGGAAGTAGTGGATAACATGGAAAGCAATAGGATTGTTGGTTTATGCATGGGGTAGTGGCTGGATCTGAAAATGCAGCTTGAAAGACATTAAAATTTGAGCCTCATTATTTGAATTAAGCTAGTAGATAACAATGCCTGTGTACAGCCATGAGTGATGATTTGATTTTTCTTTCAAGAATAAATAGCTGGGTATAAAACTATATTTCTTTGTAAAGGGTTATTCATCACATAAATATGCAATATTGTTCTTCTTGTAGTCTTTTGTTTATTATTGTTGAATTATTAATGATAAATGCTGTGATCAGATCCTTTATGTTTGAAAGCTGCTGTGTTGTCAGTTAGCTGAAGGCCACTGAAGAGTCAAAACAAACTCATGGGTCAGAAAAATGTATTAACTCTTTGTTTGCTTTCAAGTTTGTATTTTGCATTTGTTTTGTGACAGAGTATCAGTATGTAACTCAGGCAAATCTTAAATTTGTTATATTTTTGTATCAACAAACCAAGTGCTAGAAACACAAGCATGAATTTCAATACCCAGAATTATATTGACAACTTTTAAAGCTGTACAATAAAACAGTTGTCATTGTTTATTACCACACATAAAACATGTACTTCCTGTTGATTTACCATATTATGATTCCTGTTAAGCCATTCTTAGTAGAGAAGGCATTGACTGAATACTCAGGTTTTAAAGCTATTGTAACATAAACATTTCCTGAGTTTAGAAATTCCATATAAATTTAAAAACATACTTTCTAATGCAGTAAAATTAACATAGCCTTTACATAATTTACTATTTTGCTTTTATATTATATATCTGTTCCTCTTTATGTTTATAGTATTGTCATTTATTATTTTAAATAACAATTCTAGCCTATAAAATATATCTTAGTTTTAAGAAAATAAGCTGAACCTGCTAATTTATGCAGAGGGAATGATAGAAAATTATGATAAAATTGTTCTCATGAGTATATAACTCATTAGCTGGGAAGGATTTGCAAACCTTGCTATATTTATTTTTTATTTTTTTTGTCAAAATACTGGTTGGGGTTTAAATACAGAACATGACCTTTGGCTATGAGAAAACATTTCTAAAGTCTAAATAATATATTTAAGGATATAGGGATTAGAAGTTATGTAATTATACTTAACTCTCAAAACTTAACCAACCACAACCTTATCTCAATTATGTAAAAATTTAAGCATGTATGACAAAAATTCAAATAATCAAAAAACAAAATTAATGACTGATTAAGAAAGTAGACTTGGTTCAGATTAAAGTTTCATATAGTTGTACTTTATTTCTGTAGTGGAATAAAGGATATTCCTGATGCTGATTGATTGTAGGATATATATACATACATACATACATACATACATACATACATACATAAATACATACATACATACATACATACATATACCATTCATCTAAGTTAGTTTTAAATTTCTATTTAATACAATCTAGAATCATCTGAAAGGATAACTTTAATTGAGGGTTTGCCTAGATCAGATAAGCCTATGGACAAGTCTTGACTATGATTGATGCAGGATGGCCCAGCCCACTATGAGTGAAATCATCTCTAAAACAGTGATCCTGAGCTGAACAAGGACGCCAAGGAACCTTGAGAGTGCTCTAGTCAGAAAGAAGAGTTTCTCCATAGTTTCTCCTTCAAGCTCACACTTGAATTCTTGACTTTCCTCAATGATTGTGTGTAGCCTGGAAATGTATGCCCAATAAATCTTTTGTTGTTCTCAGTTGCTTTTGGTCATGGTTTTATTGCAACAATACACTGAACCTCGAATTCCTTTTCTCTAGCATCTTTCCCTTCAGTCCTCAAAATGGTTCTACTCCTTTGCTTTTCCATAAGTGATTCCTAACCTGACTTGCCCCATACATTCATAGAGTTCATAAAGCAAATATTTTATTGGACCATCTGACAATAGTTTATTTCATAATTTGACAATAAAATCTCCTTTGATGCCATGAATCTAAAATGCAAAATAACAGTCTCTAATGATGCCATCATTGATAATATTTGAACAGAAATGAACATTTTTTTCAGCTGTATAATTTTTTATTGATTACTTTATTTATTTACATTTCAAATGTTACCTCCCTTCCCTGGTTGCCCACCACAAACGCCCTATCCCCTTCCCCCACCCATTGCCTCTATAAGGGTACTCCCCCTCCTGCTCACCCACTCCCACCTCAGAGCCCTAGCATTCCTCTATGCTGGGTCATGGAGCCTCCACAGGACCAAGGGGCTCCCCTCCCATTGATGTCAAAGTATCTATTATGTGCTGCATATCATCTTGACTCTCTCTAGATATAGGAATCATGTTAGATATACAAAAAGACTATCAAATATTAGGGAATTGTCTGAAGATATCCTTTGGGAAACAACATCTTGTGTTACTTTTGGAAAATAAGATAGATATGTGTTTTTCCTATATTGCTAATTGGTATCTATATGAACATTTATTTCTCAACTGTACTATATTATACCAAACTGTTTTTCATAGTCTGGTAAGATTGTTTATTGTTGAAGGATGCTTGACAAATGAAAAATGTGATGATGTGAATTGAATCTCCAGAATAACACAGTAGAAGGAGAGAATTGACCCCAGAAAGTTGTCTTTTGGCCTATATGAGAGCAGGAGTGTGACCATATAAACATCATGTGCATGTATGATTGTGGGTTCACACGCATGCACACAGATATGCACTAAATAATCATGAAACTTTTAAATCTTATTGTATATAATATGAGTTTCAATTGAAATATATGCATACCTGTATATAAGCACATACATATCATATACTCATATTGCATATGTATATATTTACAATGTGATAAATTGTGTCATTTTAATAACTGTAGACTACTAACAAAGTTATATTTGGGCCTTACAGAGATTATGTGGGACTTGATCTCATATGAGCTATTAGGTTTATAACCATTGTGCTAAGCCTGAATTTTCTTCTCTGGGAAGTAGGGATAAAAGTTTTCTTACTTGGGAAATTAGTAAAAACATAATGATTGAAGAGCATTTCCATATACACTGAGGAGGTCAATCAATCTCCTAACATTTCTAGTTAAAAGCCAGCTAACCTTTGAGTGTGGCAATCACTCAGAGGGATGGAGACTCCTATCACTTGAATGGAAGGTACTACATTTTCTCAGACCAACCAACATAGCAATGTTTAATGTAAATAAAATAAGTTAGATTGTCCAACTGTTACGTTACCACAATAGATTTCTTAAAGCAAATACAAATATGTATTTACCTAATAATATTAATTGACTATTTTTTAAATATAACTATTATTCTCATATTGTGGATTTAGTTGTTTAGGGTTATTAAGATAATTAAGCCTATTTGCTTTGCTTGAACTTTAAGCTATAACTAGAATTCCCCTAACACACTCTTTGTCAATGAATTGTCAATTGTTCTCTTGTCAATGAGTAAATAGATTTGAACCAATAACGTCTGAGCCTTTAATAAATCGTAGCCATTTGTTTTGCTTTCATTTCAATTGTCAACATGTCGCTTTTTTGCTAAGCACTCTCTGACTGTTGCGGGACAGTATAGCCCTTTTTTTTTTTTTTTTT
>JAPYYD010006197.1:0-11365 GCA_028551405.1 Uromys caudimaculatus
ATAGCTGGGTCCTCAGATAGTATTATGTCCATTTTTCTGAGAGTCTGCCAAACTGATTTCCAGAGTGGTTGTACCAGCTTGCAACCCCACCAATAATGGAGGAGTGCTCCTCTTTCTCCATATCCTCGCCAGAATCTGCTGTCACCTGAGTTTTTGATCTTAGCCATTTTGACTGGTGTGAAGTGGATTCTCAGAGTTGTTTTGGTTTGCATTTCCCTGATGACTAAGGATGTTGAACATTTCTTTAGGTTCTTCTCAGCCCTGCAACTTTCATCAGTTGAGAATTCTCTGTTTACTCTGTTCCCCATTTTCTGATAGGGTTATTTGGTTTTCTGGAGTCTAACTTCTTGAGTTCTTTGTATATATTGGATATTAGCCCTCTATCAGATGTAGGATTGGTTAAGATCTTTTCCCAATCTGTTAGTCGTCATTTTGTCCTATTGATAATTTCCTTTGCCTTACAGAAGCTTTGCAATTTCATGAGGTCCCATTTGTCTATTCTTGATCTTAGAGCATAAGCCATTGGTGTTCTGTTCAGGAACTTTTCCCCTCTACCCAGGTGTTCAAGAATTTTCCCCACTTTTTCTTCTATTAGATTCAGTGTATCTGGTTTTATGGAGAGATCCTTGATCCCACTGGACTTGAGCTTTGTACAGGGAGATAGGAATGGATCAATTCTCATTCTTCTACATGTAGAAGTTGAACCAGCACCATTTGTTGAAAATGCTGTCTTTTTTCCACTTGGTGTTTTTAGCTCCATTGTCAAAAATCAAGTGAACATAAGTGTTTGGGTTCATTTCTGGGTCTTCAGTTCTATTCCATTGATCTACCTGCCTGTCACTGTACCAATACCATACAGATTTTATCACTACTGCTGTGTAGTACAGCTTGAGGTCGGAATACTGATTCCGAAGTTCTTATTTTGTTGAGAATAACTTTTGCTATCCTGGGTTTTTGTTGTTCCAAATGAATTTGAGAATTGCTTTTTAAGTCTATGAAGAATTGAGTTGGAATTTGGATGGGGATTATATTGACTCTGTAGATTGCTTTTGATAGGATGGCCATTTTTACTATATTAATCCTTCCAACCCATAAGCATGGGAGATCTTTCCACCTTCTGAGGTCTTCTTCGATTTCTTTCTTCAGAGACTTGAGGTTCTTGTCATACAGATCTTTCACTTGCTTGGTTAGTGTCACACCATGATACTTTATATTGTTTGTGACAATTGTGAAGGGTGTCATTTCCCTGATTTCTTTGTCAGCCTGCTTATCTTTCAAGTATAAGAATGCTCCAGATTTGTTTGAGTTAATTTTATATCCGGCCACTTTGCTGAAGTTGTTTATCAGCTGCAACAGTTCTCTGGTGGAGTTTTTCAGGTCACTAAAGTATACGATCATATCATCTGCAAAGAGTGATATTTTGATTTCTTCCTTTCCAATTTGTGTCCCTTTGACCTCCTTTTGTTTTCTAATTGCTGTAGCTAGAACTTCAATTACTATACTGAATATATAGGAAGAGAGAGGGCAGCCTTGTCTAGTCCCTGATTTTAGTGGAATTGCTTCGAGTTTCTCTCCATTGAGTTTGGTGTTGGCTACTGGTTTGCTGTATATTGCTTTTACTATGTTTAGGTATAGGCATTGAATTACTAATCTTTCCAAGACTTTTATCACGAAGGAATGCTGAATTTTGTCAAATGCTTTTTCAGCATCTAATGAAATGACCATGTGGTTTTTTTTCTTTGAGTTTGTTTATGTAGTGGATTACATCGTTGGATTTCCAGGTATTGAACCATCCCTGCATCCCTGGGATGAAGCCTACTTGTTCATGATGAATGATCACTTTAATGAGTTCTTGGATTCAGTTTGCAAGAATTTTATTGAATGTTTTTGCATCGATATTCATAAGATAAATTGGTCTGATGTTTTCTTTCTTTGTTGGGTCTTTGTGAGGTTTTTGTATCAGTGTAATTGTGGCTTCACAGAAGGATTTGGTAGTGTTCCTTCTGTTTCTATTTTGTGGAATAGATTGAAGAGTATTGGTATTAGGTATCTTTGAAGGTCTGGTAGAATTCTGCAGTGATGCCATCTGGTCCAGGGCTTTTTTTGGTTGGGAGAATTTAACGACTGTTTCTATTTCTTTAGGCATTATGGGACTGTTTAGATGGTGTATCTGATCCTGACTTAAATTTGATATTTGATATCTGTCTAGAAAAGTGTCTCTTTCATCCAGGTTTTGCAGTTTTCTTGAGTATAGGCTTTTGAAGTAGGATCTGATGATCTTTTGAATTTCCTCAGAATCTGTTGTTATATCTCCCTTTTCATTTCTAATTTTGTTAATTTGGGTACTGTCTCTGTGCCCTCTGGTTAGTCTGATTTATCTATCTTGTTGATTTTCCCAACTCCTGGTTTTGTTGATTCTTTATATAGTGTTTTGTTGTTGTTATTGTTGTTGTTGTTTATACTTGACTGATTTCAGCCCTGAGTTTGATTATTTCCTGCCTTCTACTCCTCTTGGGTGCATTAGCTTCTTTTGTTCTAGAGCTTTCAGGTGTGCTGTTAAGCTTCGAGTGTATGCTCTCTCCAGTTTCTTTTTGGAGGCCCTCAAAGCTATGAGTTTTCCTCTTAATAGTGCTTTCATTGTGTCCCATAAGTTTGGATACGTTGTACTTACATTTTCATTAAATTCCAGGAAGTCTTTAATTTCTTTGTTTATTTCTTCTTTCACCAAGTTATCATTGAGTAGAGCATTGTTCAGCTTCTATGTGTATGTAGTTTTTCTGTTGTTATTGTGGCCATTGAAGACCAGCCTTAATCCATAGTGATCTGATAGGAGGCATTGGATTATCTCAATCTTCATTTATTTGTGAAGGTTTGTTTTGTCACCGATTTTATGGTCAATTTTGGAGAAGGTAAAATGAGGTGCTGAGAAGAAGGTATATTCTTTTGATTTAGGATGAAATGTTCTATAGATATCTGTTAAATCCATTTGGTTCATAACATCTGTCAATTTCACTGTGTCTCTGTTTAGTTTGTGATTCGAAGATCTGCTTTTTGATGACAATGGTTTGCTGAAGTCTTCTACTTTTATTGTGTGAGGTGCAATGTGTGCCTTGAGCTTTAGTAAAGTTACTTATATGAATGTGGGTGCCCTTGTATTTGGAGTATAGATGTTCAGAATTGAGAGTTCTTCTTCGTAGATTTTTCTTTTAATGAGTATGAATTGTTCTTCCTTATCTTTTTTGATGACATTTGGGGGAAAGTCGATTTTATCCAATATTAGGATGGCTACTCCAGCCTGTTTCTTGGGATCATTTGCCTGGAAACTTGTTTTCCAGCCCTTTATTCTGAGGTAGTGTTTGTCTTTATCCCGGAGGTGTGTTTCCTGAATGAAGCAAAATGCTGGGTCCTCTTTATGGATCCAGTCTGTCAGTCTATGTCTTTTTATTGGGGAATTTAGTCCACTGATGTTAAGAGATATTAAGGAATAGTGATTGTTGCTTCCTGCTATTTTCAATCATATTTTTTATGTTTGTGTGGCTATCTTATTTTGTGTTTGTTGAAAGATTACTTTCTTGCTTTTTCTAGGGTGTAGTTTCCCTCCATGAGTTGACATTTTCCACCTATTATCCTTTGTAAGGCTGGATTTGTGGAAACATATTGTATAAATGTGGTTTTTGTCATAGAATATCTTGGTTTCACCATCTATGGTAATTGAGAGTTCTGCTTGGTATAGCAGCCTGGGCTGGCAGTTGTGTGCTCTTGCGGTCTGTATAAGTTCTGCCCAGGATCTTCAAGCTTTCATAATCTCTGGTGAGAAGTCAGGTGTAATTCTGATAGGTCTGCCTTTATATGTTACTTAACATTTTCCCCTTACTGCTTTTAATATTCTTTCCTTGTTTTGTGTATTTTGTGTTTTCACCGTAATGTGACGGGATGGATTTCTTTTCTGGTCCAATCTATTTGGGGTTCTTTAAGCTTCTTGTATATTTATATTCATGTCTTTCTTTAAGTTAGAGAAGTTTTTTTTCTAATTTTGTTAAAGATATTTACTGGTCCTTTAAGTTTGGAATCTTCACTCTCTTCAATACCTATTATCCTTAGGTTTTGTCTTCTCATTGTGTCCTGGATTTCATGGATGTTTTGGGTTAGGAGCTTTTTTCATTTTGTATGTTCTTTCACTGTTGTGTTAATGCTGTCTATGGTATCTTCTGCTCCTTAGATTCTCTTTTCTATCTCTTGATTCTGTTGGTTATGCTTTCATCTATGACTCCTGATCTCTTTCCTAGGTTTTCTACCTTCAGGGTTGTCTCCCTTTGTGATTTCTTTATTGTTTCTATTTCTAGTTTTAGTTTCTGGATGGTTTTGTTCATTTCCTTCATATGTTTGATTATATTTTCCTGTAATTCTGCTTGTTTGATTTCATTTTCCTGTAATTCTTTAAGGGGTTTTTGTGTTTCCTCTTTAATGGCTTCTAGCTGTTTACCTTTTTTTCTCTTGTATTTCTTTAAAGGAGTTATTTATGTCCTTCTTAAAGTCTTCTATCATCATCATGAGAAATGATTTTAAATCTGTGTCTTGCTTTTCTGGTTTGTTGGGATATCCAGGGCTTGCTGTGGTGGGAGAGCTGGGTTCTGGTGATGCCAAGTAGCCTTGGTTTCTGTTCCTTAAGTTCTTGCCCTTGCCTTTTGCCATCTTGTTAAGTCTGATGTTAGCTGATCTTACTCTCTCTGGCTGTGATTTGTTCCTCCTGCAGGTCTCTGTATCAATACTCCTTGAAGATACAATACTCCTGGTGCTACTTGGCTATGGACCCCTGGTGGCCCAGGCACATGTCTCCCACCAGAGATGGCAACAGGAAGCTTGAAATATATTTTCAACCACGGGTCTTCCATATCCTCCAAGCTCCCAGAAGAGAGAGTATCTGGAGAGTTTTCAGCATTTGAAGGTGCTGGTGAATTACTAAATTAACTCCAAATTCTTAAAAGATTCATCCTTATACTGCTTTCTGCTCCTCCAGAGCCACTCCCAGGACCTATTTCTGAATTAGTCAGGGTTCTCTAGAGTCACAGAAGTTATAGGTAGTCTATATATAGTAAGGGATTTTGTTGATGACTTACAATCTGTAGTCAAACCCCCCAACAATGGTCAACACAAGCCGTGAATGAATATCCAGAGGATCTAGCAATTGCTTAATCCCACAAGGCATGCAGGTGAATCTTCCTTCTTCCAAGGTCCTTTTGTAGGTCTCCAGCAGCAGGTGTGACCCAGATGAGAGGTTTGCATACCACCACACTGAAACTTGTGTCTTCCAGACTAAAGATCTAAATTACAGGTCAGCCTTCTAGTTCTGGATTGTAGCTAACTCCAGATATAGTCAAGTTGACAATCAGGAATAGATACTACACATTGGTTCTATATTCCTCACCCTGCACAAAACATAGGTACAAATGATTCAAAGACCTCAATATAAAACAAAATATGTTAAACGTAACAGGAAAGAAAGTGAGGAACAGCCTTCCATTTGTTGGTACAGGAGACAATTCAACTTCAAGAAGAGAACAGCAATGTTTTCTAAGATCAACAATTAACAAGTGAGACCTCATGAAACTGCAAAGTTTCTGTAAGTGAAAGGACAGTGTCAGTAGGATAAAGTAAGAGCCTACAGATTGGAAAAAGTCTTCCCCAACACTACATCTGACAGGCAAATAATATCCAAAATATATAAAGGACTCAAGAAGGTAGACTCAAAAACTATATAAGTAAATAAATAAATAACCCAGTTAGGAATGGGATACAGAGCTAAACAGAGAATTGTCTTCAGAGGAATCTCAAATGTTTGAGAAGCACTTAAAGAAATGATGAATGTCATTGATCTTAAGGGAAATACAAACTGAAACAACCCTGAAACCTTAAACCCATCAAAATGGTTAAGGCCAAAAACTCAAGTGACAGCACGTACTGGTGAGAAATATATAACTAGAAGAACACCCTTCCATTATTGGGACTGCAAATTTGGCCAACCACTTTGGAAATCAAGTTGGCTGTTTCTCAGGAAAGAACATGCCATACTCTCTCATGTTGGGGAAAGCGCAGGTGCAGGCGAGGTCCTGGGCTCTGGTGTTGGGTCCGCGAGCCCTAGGCTTCAAGGCTTACCGCAGCAGCCCTCCTCGTCGTGGCACCTGCCAACTCAGTGCCCAAGCTGCAGCCGCAGCCATTGGCCGCGATGTGGGGAGGGAGCATGGATAGAGACCAGCCTCGAGCACTCTCACCCCATGCCAAGGCTTGGCCATAGCACACTTCCTGCGGTGCCTAGTGCCCGCCACTGTAGAGCCAGTCTCCTCGAGAACCCAAGAGTCACAGCTCCCTTAGACAAAAGTTCTCCAATGCCAAAATAGTTTCTATCTTTATTCGTTCTGGATGGCGGGCAGCACTGCCGGGGCAAGCGGGTGGAGAAGGAGGGGAGAGAGAGAGACCTACTCTGGTCAATGTGTTCTATTTATAGTTCTGAGAGGAAGAGGAGGGCTTGGTAGTTGATACTTTCCATTGGCCAGATTGGGGGCCCTATTTGGTGCCTCATATGCCTTGCCCAGGACTCAGGGTTGCTTTCTACACAAGTTTCACACGCCAGGCCTCTTTCTATATAAGGGTTGTGATTGCTATGGAGAATCTCCCGGGAGCATTGGCCAGAAGCATGAATTCTGGTCACTGGTGTAGGTTCTACTGTTTGTGGAATTTTTCACCAGGTCTCCCAGGGCTTCTAGCCTATGCTCAACCAGGCTTTAGACTGCCTGGCATAGATCACTGCCCCACAAGAATAGTTGTACCTCAAGACTCATATATATCACACCCAGGCAAATTCCCAAAAGATGTTCTATAACCTAACAAGGATACTTGCTCAACAATGTTTGTAGCATCTTTATTCTTAATAGTCAGAAACTGGAAACATCCTAGATGACTCTCAACTGAAAAATGGATAAAGAAAATGGGGTTTGTTTCCACAATAGAATACTACTCAGCTATTAAGACAAAGGCATCATGAATTTTGCAGGCACATGAATGGAACTAAAAAATATCATCCTGAGTGAGGTAACCCAGATGCAAAATAATATGCATGATATGTACTCACCTTTAAGTTGATATTAGCCAAATGCATAGAATGCCCGTGTTACGTGCCCACAAACGCTAAAGAAATGAATGAAAAGAATGAAGCTCATCTCCCCTATTCTTTCAACATCCAGAATCCAAAGCCAAAGACTACTACTGCTCACAGTTAGCTGATCTTTCCTCAAAAATTGGTATAGTCAAGGCAATGTTATGTATATATACAGCCACAGCCACAAATCAACCCACTCTGCATCTCCCCTCACTGAAACATTCTTACCTGATGCTGTTATATTATGACAAGTTGACAGTCAAAACCAACAGCTACCTAGACATAAAAAAACTAAAGGCAGAATTCTCCTCTACATTAAAAGATAACTGATAGCCTGCCATTCACCTGAACATAAATGCCACTGAAGGTTTCTGTGCCTCAGATTTTAAAAACAAGCAAGCAAGACTGCAAGCAAACAATCAAACTAAAAGACATAAATACTTTGGCTAAAAATACAAGTATAAACCATGAGAAGACACACATATCTCAAATTCCCAATTAAAAATTGGAGTACAGAAATTAAACAGAAAATGTTCAAAGGAGAAATCTCAAATGGCCCAGAAGCATTTAAAGAAATGTTCAAAGTTCTTAGCCATCAGGGAGATGGAAATCAAAACAAGTCTGAGATTCCATCTTACACCTCTTACATAGATCAGAAAGGCTAAGATAAAAATCCTCAAGTGATAGCACAATCTGGTGTAGATGTGGAACAAGGGGAGCACTCCTCCATTCCTAGGAGTGGAAGTGTGAACTTGTGTTATCATTTTGAAAAACAATTTTGCTGTTTTTCAGAAAATTGTGAATAATTCTACCTCAAGACTCAGTTATTCCACTCCTGGGCATATACCTAAAGGTTATCCCACTATACAACATGGAACCTTTCTCAACTCTACTCATAGCAGCTTTATTCATAATAGCCAGAAACTGGAAACAATCTACATGTGCCTCAACTGAAGAATGGATTAAAAAAAAATGTGGAAAATCTATTCATTGTCATACATCTCAGCTATTAATAAAAAAAAAAAAACAAAAAACAACAAGAATTTCCCAGGCAAATGGATGAAACTTGAGAATATCATCCTGAATGAGGTAACCCAGACCCAAAAGTGCATGCACGGTTTTTACTCACTTATAAGTGGATATTTGCCATAAAATACAAGATATTCGTGCTACACTCAACAGGCACAAATAAGCTAAATAGGAAAAAAAAAAAAAGACCCAGTGAGGATGCTTAAATCTTACTTAAAATGGGAAATAAAATAGTTGTAGGTCACAAAAAGGGGGAGGGAACTAAGTGAGATAGGGAATGAATAGGAAAATGCAGGGTTTCAGAATCAGGTGTGGAGATGGACAGGAGAAATGGCCAATTGGCTGTGGGAAAGAATGGAAATATGCAACAGGCAATGTGGGGCAGTGATCTGTGACAGGCAGTCTAATGCCCAGTTGAGCATAGGCTGGAAGCCCTGGGAAACCTGGTGGAAAATCCACGAACAGTGGAACCTCCACGAGGGACCAGAATTCATGCTTCTGGCCAACGCTCCCGGAAGACTGCCATAGCTCTCACAATGCCTGTATAGAGAGAGGCCTGGCGTGTGAGACTTGTGTGAGACTCGTCACATAGAAAGCAACCTTGAGTCCCGGGCAAAGCAAATGAGGCACCAAAAATGGTCCCCAAGCTGGGCCAATGGAAAGTATCGGCTACCAAACCCCTGTCTCCTCCCAGAACAACATAAATAGAGCACCCTGACTGGAGTAGCTCTCTCTTTCTCTTCCCTCCTCCTCCACCCACCTGTCTCATGAGCACTGCCCTCCATCCAGAATGAATAAAGATGAAAACTATTTTGGCGTCAGAGAACTTTGTCTAAGGGGTTGTAAAACTTGGGCCCACGAGGAGATCCTCTCTACACCAGCAGAGCACTCCTAATGGTGGCAGGTACCACGGGAAGCATGCTACAGTCAAGACCTGGCGTAGGGCGGCGAGTGCTCTGAGCACTACTGAGCTAGAGAGGGCCGGAGGCTCACTCCATCTCTAGCTGCCCGGCCCTTACTCAATTCGGCCTGTGAGCACGTGCCCGCAGGTGGATCCCACAGAGATCTTGGGACTGGAACCGGTCACAGAGCAGGAAAGCAGTGTTCCCTCACGCGTGCTCCCTCCCAGCGCACAGGCCCAGTACTGGAGCCAGGGGACCCCGCCCGTGCCTTCATTTCTCCCCTCGTGAGAGAGTGCAGCAAGACAGGATTGGGGAGGAGGGGGTCTTCTCTGGCCATTGAGTGGAGGTGCTCAAGAATCAATGGGAGTGAGTTTAGCTGTGACTCAAAGCACTGAATATATAAAACCTGAAGACGCCACCCCTTGTAGCCAGGCAAAATCCACAATAGAGATAAGGATACCAATCCACCCAACAAACCATCTACCCCAAATCTATCCTTTATACAAGAAATTCAGAGATGGGTGATGGAACAGAGACTGGGGAAATAGCCAAGCAATACCTGGTTCAGTTAAAGACCCATCTGATAGGCAAGCACCAATACCTGACACTCCTAATGTTACACTATTATGCTTTAAGACTGGAGTCTAGCAAGGCTGTTCTCTGAGAATTTCTACCAAGCAGCTGACTCAGAGGGATGCAGAAACTAACAGCAAAAGAATGTATGGAGCTTGGGGACGCTTATGGAAGAGTTGGGGGAAGGATTTTTACCCCAACAAGGATAGGAACTCTACAGAAAGACAAAGTTAACTAAGATATACCCTAGGGACTCTCAGAGACTGAGCCACCAACTAAAGAACATTTATGAGCTGGAGCTAGGCCACCATACATATATGTAGTAGATTTGCAACTCAGTCTTCATGTGGGTCCCAAACAACTGCAACAGAGGCTATCCAAAAAGCTTTTGCCTGTTTGTTTTACATGTTCTCCTATCTGGGCTGCTTTGTTTGGCCTCAGTGGCAAAAGATGTGCCTAGCCCTGCAGAGACTTGAAGTGCCAGGTTGGGGGGATATAGGGCTACACCTCCTCAGAGGAGAAAGGAGAAAAAGGATTGTGGGAAGGGCCTACCAGGATTGGTGCTACATTCAGGATGTGAATTGGAGAGAGAGAGAGAGAGAGAGAGAGAGAGAGAGAGAGAGAGAGAGAGAGAGAATGAATTTCGGGCCTCGTCTCACATTTTCCTTTAAAATGGTCCCCTTTACCTTGTAATAAACTTCAACTGTCCTGTCCTCCACAGTTCTGTCTGTTTTTCTCATCTTACTTTTCAAGAGCAATTACAAGGTATAGAATTCGAAAGGAAAGCTAGAGAATCCAATAACACAGTAATGTGATAGAATTCAGCATCTTTGCTAACCTTTCCACATAACGCATATGATAAATGTTGATGCAAGATATAAGCCTTAGGTTGGTACATTAACTAAAAGGATTTAACGCGGTTTTATTTTGTGGTAATGTGCCTCACATTTCACTATTCTTTCTTCAAAGAAAATAGAAAATGTGCACATTGTAAGTCTAACAAAGAGTAACAGTGATTATAAGCAGAGTATTAAGAAACTTTTGGCTGTTAATTTACTTTTACTGACATGCAATGACTGTTTATTTGCCCTAGATAAGAACAGAAACATAAATCATTCAAACCAGGTTCATCTTCAAAAAGAGATGAATTTTATTGGACAAGCTTATAGGAATGTATTTAGTGGTTATTTATAGAACATATGTGAGGATTCTATATGGCATAGATGAGAGGTTAGTTCCAGAACACAAGTGAGAGGTAACTTATGGAGCATTGCTGATGGGTTACTTACAGAAGAAGCATGAGAATCTCTTAGAAGAACAGATATAAGGCCATATAGAGTATGCATGAATGAGAGTTAGTTGTCTGTGTTACAACACAGAAGCCTCATCATGAATTCCTAAATCCAGGTAACCACTATCTGCTACAATAGTTAGTGTCTCCCATGATTACATACAACTAGAAGACAGGAGGTTGTGTTGTGGGAGTAATGGGTTAGAGTTTGGTGAACATGCTGCTCCTTTTCAGCAGTGTTAATGGCCAAATTCCTATTACTACAAGACATACTTGTCACTGTGTTTCCTTATATCATTGCCACGACTGTTAGGCCAAGGTTGTTTCAGTTCCATGATAGCAATAGGACAGTTATGTTCATCCGTAAAAGCTATATCAGAGCATTGTCATATATTAACTCTTGTTCTTGCATTAAGA
>JAPYYD010006198.1:0-11364 GCA_028551405.1 Uromys caudimaculatus
GGGTAGGTGGGAGGAGGAATTCCCTCACAGAGGCGGGGAGGGGGAGGGGACACGGGGTTTCTAAAGAAAAGGGGAATCATCGGAAATGTAAATAAAATATCAATAAATAAATAAATAAATAAAAAAAAAAGAATTTATGCTTTGCTTTAGCTGTGTTTTTTTTTAAATATGAATGCATCTTGTAGTTTTGAGGTTTGCGTTGTTTCAGTTAATTACTTCTAAATTCATTTTTACAAATAATTAATTAGGATTGTATTTGTCTTAGAATCTTATGTTTTTCTTCCATCTTCCCCTTCTCCCCTTCCTTCCTTCCTTCCTTCCTTCCTTCCTTCCTTCCTTCCTTCCTTCCTTCCTTCCTTCCTTTCTTTCTTTCTTTCTTTCTTTCTTTCTTTCTTTCTTTCTTTCTTTCTTTTTTTCTTTTATTTATTTCCCCTCTTCCTTTCCTTCACATGTGATGAGCCTTTCTGACATGCTAGGGAGTATATGAAATAAGATACAAAGTATGACTATGAACCTATAGGTCACAGTCTAAAGTGGTTGATGGATCTCAGTACAATGGTAGAGGGGTAGAACAATTTGATGATAGAGGAGGTGCTGGTCAGAGTATTCAAGCTCAGGGATTTTACCCAAGGAAGAAAAGCGATAATATGGTTTGTAGTTAAAGAGCAGTGGCTTGGGATTAGGCTCCTCATAGTTAACGCTGGCAGATAGCAGCTGTCATAAGGTGGATAAACAGTAGGCTCAGAGCATGCTTTGGTTTGTAGTGAACACAAGAACTTTGAGTACCAGGAAGGCAGGACATAAACCATAATGCCTACTTTTCGAGGCTCAGTGTTTTTGTTACCCACCAATGAAGAATCAGGACACAAGCCTATGTAAATCCAACCCATGGGGTAGACAGAATGTTTCCATAAATTAATTCTCTACTTTCAAACAATGGGATCATAAATTTGCCAAGCTGATTTTGGAAGCCAAAGTAGCCCTCATAAGTCTGTTTTAACTGTAGAGGTTTAGATCTAATCTCAGTTAATAATGAACTTCAAATGCGATGCTGTCTTTCCTCCAGCAGATACACAAATAAATATAGATAATTTATATTTTGACTCCTTTCCAAGGCTCTCACTGTTAAGACACTGGAATTATTGTCAATGGCAAAGCACAAAAGGGAAAAGAGAAGGAGGGGACTGGGAAAATGAATTTAAACCCAACTTTTTCTTACTAAACACTTCCCTTCTGTTCAATTTTATTATTTTCACAGAGCTATTAAATGTCGTATTTAGAGTAAAT
This sequence comes from Uromys caudimaculatus, assembly GCA_028551405.1. Taxonomy (NCBI): domain Eukaryota; kingdom Metazoa; phylum Chordata; class Mammalia; order Rodentia; family Muridae; genus Uromys; species Uromys caudimaculatus. The sequence goes on from JAPYYD010006198.1 coordinate 1,288, forward strand.
GTCATTAAAAATCCAGAGGCAAATTAGAAAAATAACATCTGAATTCAATAAGAAAATATCTGCTTAGAACAACACAAACTAGTGGGAAAAGAATTCTTTCTACCCCCTCCTCCTCCACATGTTCCGAATTCACCCACTCCCAACTCTTCCTCTTAATTCTCCAACAACCAAAAAAAATCTGTATTTAACCAATGAAAGACAATCATCTCTACTGGCCTAGAATTTTATAAGCTACTCTGGTTATAAAGAAAGAATGCTGTGTTTTTTTGTTTGTTTGTTTTTGTTTTTTCAAAATTGTCCAGTTCAGGACATGATACAAGCCATCTCTCAGATTGGTGATTTGAGAAATTGTACATGATATTTAACAATTGCATTCTTTTTAAATGTCAGCAATGTGCCAGCCAATGCTCAGATTATTAAACTAGAAGAGTTTACTTTTACTTAGTTTAAGGGGGAAATCTTTATCACAAACCCACCTTAGCCAATATCGAGAAATGGTTTTAGGTTGTTTTCAAGGGTCACTGCAATGTTCAGATGCTATGATCTATGATAAAAGTCATTGATGACATTTAGCAAATGTTGATCTACTTGTGCCACAAAAACATCTTGAGTTTAAATCTATCCCACGGTACTTGTTTTCTGTTACTGTGTGGTTTACCTAGAATTTCATTTTAATAATGATTCTACCTACAGGATTTAATTCTTTCCTGAGACCACATTTCCTTAAAAACTTGCTTTTGGAAAAGATGACAAATGAGACAAATATTTATTCATAATACCCATTAGAGTACAGTCATCATCATCTAAGATCTAGAAACAAATTAGAGAAATGGCATTAAGAAGGTATTGAAGAGATCATTAAGTATTAAGAAGATAGTGGTTTAGAATTATATAAACTGATAGAAAAAGAATTCTCTGCACTGCTACCTCCACATGGAATTAGGTTTCTCCTCCCCAACTCCCATCTTCCTTTTAATTTTCCATCAGAATCTATTGATCATGCCCTGACCCCCAAAGCAGCTGTGTCGCTGGTTCTGTGAGTGATAGGGTTGGGGGAATGGCGCAAAGGGTATGCACATGATTTCACAGCTTTCCTACCAGTGACCCCTCAGGTAGCTGCTAATCATTGCCATATTTTACAATAGCATTGCAGTTATGAGTTCCAAGCTGAGCATGGCTATGTACAAGAAATGATCAGGGACCGCTACAAAATTACTACTGAAACTGTTTGTACTATTACTTAGTGTTTTCTAAGAATGATTTGGATATGATCTCTTTAGTGTTCAGTTCCGGGAAAATTTGTCTATTCCAATAAAAGCACAAAATTAAAAATATTAATAACAAATTAACTCTGAAGAAAACTGCGTGGTGAGAGATTAAGAGCCTATCAAAGATGAATAGTTTTTCTTGATGCCATAGCTCTCAGCAAACTCAGGTTTCTATTTTGTGTTTAATCACAGCATTTACTTTTCTCCTATATTGTTGGTAAGAATGAATTATCTTTCAGTTACTTTCATTACTTCACACTTAATATTTTGTTCTGAATATATATTTGATCTAGAGTGGTCTCAGTTTTTCACAAGGAATAATCATAAATAATGCAGTTAAAATTTTATTATTTAATCTTTATTTATTTAACACCCCAAATTTTACTCTTCCCATCCACCTTCTGACTGTTCCACATCTCATACTTCTTCCCTATCCCCTGTATCCATGAGGATGTCCCTACCATCCACCCCCTACCCAACCAGACCTCTAAACTCCCTGGGGGCCTCCAGTCTCTTGAGGGTTAGATGCATCTTCTCTGACTGAATCCAGACCCAGCAGTCCTCTGCTGTATGTATTGGGGGTCTCATATCAGCTGGTGTATGCTGCCTGGTTGGTGGTCCAGTGTTTGAGAGATCTTGGGGGGTCCAGGTTAATTGAGATTGCTGATCCTCCTACAGGGTCACCCTCCTCCTCAACTTCTTCCAGCTTTTCCCTAATTCAACCACAGGAGTCAGCAGCTTCTGTCCATTGGTTGAATGCTAATAGTTCCATTTTAGACTGCTTCAGTTTCTAGGATTTTTTTTTTTGATAACTTTCATTACTTGTGTTTAACTATTCATATCCTTTATTATTGTTTATTTAAATATTTGTTTTCTCTTACTTTCACATTTTTAACATACGTTTTAAATATTCTCACCATAGAATCTGTCCTCTCTAATTTTTGTCTTCTTTCTGCCATTAAGTAAGCATTGGTTACTACCATGTTTTAGTTGGTATTTACTCAGGATTTACTGTCAATCAAGGTAAGCATGAAAGACAGATGTTAAACAGTACAAATATAATGAATGCTACAATAAAATTGTACAGGGCACAACCCTGATCCTACATAGGGTTTCTGAACTTCAGCACTGACATTCAGTGTAAGATAATTCTTTTTGGAAGTGGCCGTCTTGTCCGTTGTAGAATAGTAAGCAGCACCCTTGCCTATGCCCATTGCCAATACATTGCATACTAGTAGCCCTTGTTAGTGTTGTAGACATTACCAAATAGTCCAAGGAGTATAACTTTGTCCTGGACTTAAGACTCTCTGTTCCTGGTGATTTGGGTGCGTTTAGTGTGGCAATTTTGCCCGAGAAGCTTATTTGAACTAAGAGTTGATGAAGGAATTAGAATTAGTGTTCTGAAAAGAAGTGCGAAGGATCCTTTGAAGATGGAAGTCTTGGTGTCTTAGGAAGAGACCCCAATATCTGCAAAGCACTGAGCTGTGACTGAGACTGCAAGAGTCTACGAATTGAATGAGGCCAGGGTGGACTTAGTGTTAATAGCATGCTCAGAGAATGGCTACTTCCAAGCTTGAGGGGTATATACCTCTCCTACTGGGCTGTATAGGCCACGCTTATGAAAACAAAAACACTAGCAAAAACAAACAGTGGGAGCACTAAGACACTTTTAGCAAAAAGTTAGAGGATGCAGAACTGAACTGGATAGTGACTGGAACTAGGATAGGAGAGAAGGTAGGGACAATTATTTTTAGTGAATGATGTGGACATTGGCAGGTAGTTGACAGAAATGACAAATATACTGGTCTATACTTAATTGGCTAATGATATAAGCCTTAAGATCAAGATCTCTCTCCCTCTCCCTCTCTCCCTCTCCCTCTCCCTTTTACTCTCCCTCTCCTCCCCTCTCTCTCACACACAAACACACATCTAGTTTTGATGAGACTAGAGCCAAGTTGTAAGAACAATGGTCTTATGAAAGCTTTAGGTGATACCAGATACTCCTCCCAACCTTAAAACCTAAGTAGGGGAGGTGGGAATGATACAGCAGGGGCAGCTTGTGCATACAGAGGGAGTATCTTAGAGGAGCCAGAAAAGAAAGGGAGTACCTGTTACAGACAAGAAAAGAACTTTCTTCATCAGAAATTCCAGAGTATATCGTCACATGCTGGGAAAGAAAGAATGGAATTTGGGGTAAGGACACATTAAACTAATGGCAGATACATAGTAGCTTAATTTGGAGTTTGATATGTGTTGGAAGCAGTGGACATTCAGATCTAAAAGTTAGAACTGGGGAGTTGATATCATGGAATATCTTCCTTATCCTGCCCTCACTTTTAAAATGCCATCCTTCAACGTCTTCCTCTGGTCCTCACCCAGAAGCCTGATAAGCAAGCAGGATGAGGTAGCTTCTCTAGCATACCTCACATTACACTACTGCACAACATGGACTTGGCTCTTTATCCTCTGGTCTTACTGTTCTGTTCCTCCTCTCATTCAATCCCAAGTTCCAAATAATCTTTGCTATTCAGATCTTACAGACTTTAAAGGCCTAGTTTATATTTCTTCTATCTTCTCTGGTAGCTTCTCAGACCATTGTGTTACCTGATCTCTGTAGGCCCTGAGTTGAAAGCTGCCCTGGTTGGCGTATTGGTTGGTGTCTTAAATATTGTTAATTTTCATGGGCATGAATTCATTGCTTCTGAAACCAAATTACAGATTCCCGGAAAGCTGGGATAACTATGCCAATCCTCTGTCGAAGACACATTCTGTACTCTTACTACAATCCTAAAGACAGGCCTTGGCAACAAAGTAAACTATGTATTTGATGCATTGGTGAGATGAATGTCAGGTTCTGGGAAGCAATACAGAGGAGTGGTTGAGTCATGTGTATAGACTTGAGATGTAGATCCGCCTGTGCACTCACTACTTTCTTTATCCTCATTAAGATGGTCTGTTTGATCTCAACCACCTACTTCAAGAGATGTTTCTCTATGCTGAAGATTTGGAAGAAAAATGGTCATGACTTCCTGGAACTATTGTCACTGATTGGCTAGCCTTCCTGCAAACCCTCACATATTATGTAACAGGCAAACTAGAGGGGTAACTGTCCAAAGGCCTCTTGCTGATGGCCAAACTCACAACAGTGACACCATTCACCCAATTATTGCAAAAGACACAAGTCAAGCAAAGTTTAATGAGCAGTTGGACAAGCAACCTGGTCCCAGTGCCTGGCTTCAAGGTCAGTTGACCCTATTGCATGTAGATTATATTAATCATTCCTAGATCACAAATATTCACAGTTCCAAACTTTCATGAAACAATTAAGTCATAAGAAATCTGGACGAGTGCCTCTAATTCACAAGAAGTTCACTGTGCTATGTAATTCACTTCTAACGTTCTTTGTAACTAGATTAGGAAAGCTGTGAGGGAGGAATACCTTTAACTCAGTCGGTATGTTTGTATGTACTTGTATTTCTCTGCCAAAGGCCATCATACCTTCTTCAGTATTTTAGACCAGGGAAAGTGAAACAAGTATATGCTTTTGGCCAAAAGTACTTTTTGTTTTTACCAGTGGAGAGCCTGTTTGTAATTGTAATGTTAGCCTGTGAAGCGGTACCAGAAGATAAACATACTTAACTGGTCAATAAGGGGTAGTGGGAGAGCCAGGTATCGGCACCTGCTTCCATATCTAGAAATCTGAGTTTGACTCTTAGGACCCTCATGGTGAAAGGAGGAAACTGACCCCCATCCACCATCTTTTGTCATAACATGAACCAGGAATAGAGTTGTGTGAGTAGAATTCTGAGCTTTCGTGAGAACACTCCAAGAAAAGCGGATAAGAACCTTGTGCTCTGGTTTGCTCCAAACATGCAATTGTTCTTGGAATGTGTTTTCATGCTCCTCCCAGGTGTAGTAGAGAGGAGTAGGTTTACTTCCAATTTACCCAGTGCTGCTTGATATTGTTATTCAGAATGTTTACAGCCTGAACTCAAGAGACTTGGACTCATTGCCTTTTTCTTAACCATCAAAGTATACATTGTCTAATGTTCTGAATAAAGTCGGCTATTGCAGGAAACTTCAGTCCATCTCATTTATCAGGTCCATTCTCCCAGGTCCCACTGCCTCTAGAACAGTGACAGTGTTCTGATACCTGCATATTCATCATGGCAGTACACAAAATAAATTGAAAATTTGATAAAATATTCAACAGAACTTCTATGGGTTTGCTGAAGGTACTACAGCTACCAGCTCTGAGATGGCAGGCGAGGGTCTATTAAGAAGCAGAGGGAGCTCCCTCCTGCTACCACATTTCCCAGAGCCCAGACTTTCAGTGTCTTCTATGGTCAGCTTGGCTGTATGGCTTCATCACTGTAATAAGAGCTTCATAGCCAGTTCAAAAAGCCAGAAGGTAACAAGCACCATGGCAACTGTGTCTTTACCTCACCCTCCCCAGCCTCACCCTTTCCACTCCATATTAACAGCTGGATTTATAATAGATACAACTCTCTCTCTCTGTCTCTGTCTCTGTCTCTGTGCCTCACGCTCTCTCTCTCTCTCTCTCTCTCTCTCTCTCTCTCTCACTCTGTCTTTCTCTTTCATGCATGCGCGCGCACACACACACACTCTACCACCACCACCACCATCACCAATCAGTTCTTAAAGTATTAAAATCAAGATTTTTCCCCCCTACATATTTCTACTTCATCAGGGAGTTCTTACCTTTCCAATCTTCTCAGAATGAAGGAATATTTGTTTCAAATATCATTTCAAGTGCCCACCATTTATGTCAGGAATACAGTCCATAGCTATGAAATTAGTTTTCTTTCTGTTCTACCATCCCATTTTCAGAGGTCTTGAAGCCAATTTGAAGCTTGAGGCCAAAAAACTCTCTCTCTCTCTCTCTCTTGATGTCAGACTTATATTATGTCATTCATCTTCAACATTGCTCAGAGGATTTCAGTTGTCAGTTAGCACTAAGAGGCCCTGTTAGAAACACTTACCCAAGGATGGGGAAATCCTGATTTGTTACTGATGTAGACACCTTTGCTTTTCCTTCTATGTCAGAATTGAGAAATCTCAATCTTATTCTTTATCTGGCAGGTATAAACTACCTTACTGTATTCACTAAAAACTACTATTGCCTGTGACTTGTGCCAATTCTTCAAAGTTTGGGGTGTGCAGAGACGACAAGCTGGAGGTTGTATTTTGTCAGACACAGGCTGCTATTCAAGGACAAAGCTCCCAAATGGGATTTAAATGTAAAAACTGGGGATTCCTACAAGTGTGGTTAACCAAGGGGTTCTTTCTAATCCTAAAATTAATATACATTTTAACTTCAATTAACTTATCAATTGAATACATGAACATATTCAAAATAAAACACATTGTCTTAGTTAGGGTTTTATTGCTGTGAACAGACACCGTGACCAAGGCAACTCTTATAAGGACAACATTTAATTGGGACTGGCTTACAGATCTAGAGGTTCAGTCCATTATCAAGATGGGAACGTGGCAGCATCCAGGCAGGCATGGTGTAGGCAGAGCTGAGAGTTCTACATCTTCATCTGAAGGCTGCTAGCAGAATACTGACTTCTAGGCAGCTAGGATGAGAGTCTTATAACCCACACCCACAGTGACACACCTACTCCAACAGGGCCACACCTTCTTAATAGTGCCACTCCCTGGGTCAAGCATATACAAACCATCACACACATACAATATCAGAACAAGAGTTAACAAAGTTGAAAAGAAAAAAAAAAACCAAGCTATAGTTTCATTCTGCATTCATTAATGATGTTATTATCACATGTTGCTTAATATAACTAAGATATTTTCCTGCTTATGCAGAATTAGCTAACTTGTCTTCCTCAAAGTAGGTTATGTACCAATATCAGATTTCCTTTTTATTTATTTTTTCAAAATTTAAAGACTAGTACAGGTCAAAATTCCTGAAGCCTTTTATCCTGGTTTTAATTCTAACAACCATGTAATACTTTCACAGAAAAGGCAATTGTTCTGTGTTTCAGTTTCTAAGCACTTTGTCCCTATCTGATTTCAGCTGGAGAAAGCAGAAAACCACAGAGAAAAGTTATATAGCTTTTGACCTTAGCAGGACTAGTTATTGTTTCCCCTCTCTTGGAAAATGCTCTTAATTTGAGACCATTTGCTCCCTCTCATCTGGTATTTGCTGTGCATTTGTGTGTGTTGGCGCTCTTGTCAATCAGAGCTCACCTAGGGCTACAGGTGTATCCTGCTGCCTATATTACAAAAGTTTTGGTTTACCAAGTTGCTGTAATGAAACACATGCTCCAAGTCTTGCACAATGTAATACAACTCTACAGAGTTTTCCCAAAGCCCCACAGAAATGGCCTTTAAGATTTTGTTTTAACAAAGGCACACTGTAGTAAAATAAAAATAATAAAAAAATCAAATAAACAGCATATCATAATGAACATTTCTTGATATTCTCACATGTAGAAAGGTATTTTCCAGGAACTGCGATTTCTTTTATCTCATTCTTTGAATCAACTTGAAATGTTTAATCATAAATTTGTTGATATAATCTAGAAGTTAATTAGATGTGTATGAAAGTTAATTGACAAAAAAGATACATCAAGAATTTTCCATGCCAGGATATCATTAAGACTTCATAAACGTTCATATGAGTAATGGAATACTGTCCCGCACTTACACAAGACAAGTACATCTTTCAAGAAAGAATAATGCATGAAGGATTTCACTGTGATTGTGATTACACACGCCATGAAGTAGAGCATAAGTCTTAAAGCAAGAAATCAGAGTTAACTTCATTACTTTTTTTAATAGGATATTTACTTTATTTACATTTCAAATGTTTTCCCCTTTCCAGGTCTCCCCTTTGGAAACCCCCTATCCCATACCCCCTCCCCCTGCCTCTATGAGGGTGCTCCCTCACCCACTCACCCACTCCTGTCTTCTCTCTCTAGCATTCCCCTATACTGGGGCATCTAACACCCTCAGGCCCAAGGGCCTCTCCTCCCCCTGATGGCCAATAACACCATTCTCTGTCACATATGTGGCCAGCACCATGGGTCCCTCGATGTGTATTCTTTGGTTGGTGGTCCAGTCTCCAGGAGCTCCCGGGGAGTCTGGAAAGTTGACATTGTTGCTCCCACCATGGGGCTGCAAACCCCCTCAGCCTCTTCAGTCCCTTCTCCAACACCTCCATCAGAGACCCCATGCTCAGTCCAATGGTTGGCTGTGAGCATCTGCCTCTGTATTTGTCAGGCTCTGCCTGAGCCTCTTGAGAGACAGCTTATGCTTCCATCAGCAAGCACTTCCCAGCATCCACAATAACGTCTGGATTTGGTGGCTATATATGGGATGTATCCCCAAGTAGGGAAGTCTCTGGATGGCTGCTCCACACTCTGTCTCAATATTTCCTCCTGTGAGTATTTTGTTCACCCTTCTAGGAAACACTGAAGCATTCACATTTTGGTCTTCCTTCTTCTTAGATTTCATATGGTCTGTGAATTGAATCTTGGGTATTCCAAACTTTTGGACTAATATCCACTTATCAGTGAGTACATACTGTGTTTGTTCTTTTGTGACTGAGTTACCTCACTCAGGGTGATATTTTCAAAATCAATCCATTTGCCTGCGAATTTCATGAAGTTATTGTTTTTAATAGCTGAGTAGTATTCCATTGTGTAAATGTACCACATTTTCTGTATCTATTCCTATGTTGATGGACATCTGGTTGTTTTCAGCTTCTGGCTATTATAAATATGGGTGCTATGAACACAGTGGAGCATGTGTCCTTATTACATGTTGAAGCGTCTTCTGGGTATATGCCCAGGAGTGGTATAGTTGGGTCCTCAGTAAACTATATGGTATTCTTACCTTGTAACTTGATGTCTTGACTCATTGATAGTTTTCTTGCATATGCCAAGAGTTACGGTGACACAAGGACATGAGTGACCATGTAGTGCACATAAAACACGACCTGTATTATCAAAGACCCCTTACTTTTACTGAAAATAATGTTACCTGAAGTGTTGGAAATGACCGGACAGAAAACCCCCCTGGATCCCAAAACGGGTGGCTGAGGCAGGAAACTTTTCCCTGGGACACTAGGATTCCATAGTCAAGCAGCTCCGGGAGAAAATTTTCTCTCCCAGGAATGCGGAAAAGCCGCTAACCGGGGCAACACGAGCCCCAGAGCTCACTGATTCTGCCCGCTTTCCGCAGGCCACAGAGACTGACGGACAGCAACTTCCGGCAGCGGCCGGGAACCTCAGCTTGGGCCACAGGGCTCCACAACTAATTAGCGCCGGGACAAAGATCCCTCTCAGGAGCTCGGAAAAGCCAAGAGAGGGCCAAAGACACGCCCCACAGCTCACCAGGAACTGCCCCAAACCCGAGAGACACAGGGACCGGTAGCAGACCCGGTGCCACAGCTCTCAAAACCCAAACACCTCTCAGAGAGAGCTGGTCTTCAAGGAGTACTGACACAGAGACCTGCAGGAGGGACAAGCCACAACCAGACAGAGTAAGATCAGCTAACAACAGAGTCAACAAGATGGCAAAAGGCAAAGGCAAGAACATAAAGAACAGAAACCAGGAGTACACCATCAGAACCCAGCTCTCCCACCACAGCAAGCCCTGGATACCCCAACACACCAGAAAAGCAAGACTCAGATTTAAAATCATTTCTCATGAGGATGATAGAAGACTTTAAGAAAGAAATGAATAACACCCTTAAAGAAATGCAAGTGAACAGGGATAAACAACGAGAAGCCTTTCAAGAGGAAATGCAAAAATACAT
>JAPYYD010006199.1:0-11361 GCA_028551405.1 Uromys caudimaculatus
GGGTAGGTGGGAGGAGGAATTCCCTCACAGAGGCGGGGAGGGGGAGGGGACACGGGGTTTCCAAAGAAAAGGGGAATCATCGGAAATGTAAATAAAGTATCAAAAAAAAAAAAGGTGTACACTGTTCTTGGGTATTTGCTTCTTTTCTTCTCTTTCTTTCTTTTCTTTGTTTTGCTTTTGAATAATTTTTTTAAAAAATGATTGGAGATCTTCTTTGAATGTCTTTTAAAATTCTGCTGAGAATCAGTCTTATCCTGGGCTTTGCTAATTATTTTTTTTAAAAAATCTGGAACCCTTTTAATTACTATTTCAAGCTCCTTATCTGCTATTAGTTGATTTAGGCTATTTACTTCTTCTTGGTTTAATTTTGGTGGTTTGACTGAATCTAAAAATTCATCCATTTCTTTTATGGTTTTCGGTCTCTGCCATTCACCTGGAATTCCTCTCCTTTTTCTGCACCTATAATTCTTGTTTTTTTCCCCATGGTATTTCATTTTCTGTGTGCTCCTTTCCTGTGTTTTTATTTTTATTTTTATATATTCCTTGCTTATTATTTGGTCTAGGTTCTCTACTTTATCCTTGAGTCCTGATATTCTATTTTCTGCTTGATTAGTTCTACTTGTAAGGCTTTCCTTTAGTTTCTAGTTGAGTTATTGGATTTTTCAATTTTATTTTCATTTCAGCCTGAGTCCTCTTAATTTATATCTCTTGACTGAATTCTGTTCTCAAGTGATGTATTCTCTTCACCAATTTCATCAGCCTATGTTTCTGTTTCTTGGTCATTGTTCAGTAGTTTGTTCTCTTTGAGATCTTTCTTCTTAATTTCATGGAGCTGTTTCTTTGAGTCTTCATTAAACCCTTTTAATTCTTTGTTAAAGTTCATGATTGATTGTTCTTTTAAATTCTGTGTCCTGAAGTTCATCTAGGTAATTCTCATTGTCAAACATTTCTACACAACTTTTAAGTTTTAGGGAGAAGATACTGGCTTGAGCTTTCATATTGTTGGTATTTTTTGCAATGAGATCTGGGAATGTGGACTTTTACTATAGTTCTGAGTCTGATATGGACAGAGTAGATTGGGGAAGAAAACAATTTGTGTAAGTGGTTTGGGTCTGAAGGTTGGAAATGGCTTGCGTGGAATGAAGTCACATCAATACTGGGGACAGGCCTGCTTTAGAGGATGTGCTTTCTGTTCCAAGCCTGGAGTGTAGGGGTAGACCTGTCTAGGTGCAAAAGGTTGGCCATGGCATGGAAGAGTACTGTGGTTGGAGTATAACTAGGGAGATCCTAGCCAAAGCCTAGTGTTCCTTCCCTGTGTAGGCAGGAAAGGTCAGGTTAAGCTGGTGCATTTGTTATGGGACCCAGGCTAGATTTGGTGGGTTGTGGAAAAGGCATGGATGGGTTGGGAAGTCAAGGGAACTCACTGGACTATACCCTTGATGGGGATATGGGAAGTATGGGTACTGAGTGGGGTGATTGGAAGCTGTGCAGAAGGGACTTGCAGTAAGACAGATCCTGGTATAATCCTGAAGTTGTTTGAGCAACAGGAATGGATGGTCAGACTAGACCAGGGCAAGGGATGTGGGACCCTAAGAAAGCCTAGAGACTGGCTAACGTACAAATGGGGATGGTCAGACTAGGCCTATGCACTGGCTGAGAGACCAGTACTAGATCTGGTGGGTTGTGTGAAAGGCGTGAATGGGGAGTTAGACTCACCAGGCTAGAATATGGAGGACATCTGGGTGGTAAGTGGGCTTGCTCGAGGCTGCGCAGAAGGGGGCTGTGAGTCATTACAGGTAGGGTGAGTAGTAGCAGTAATGCAGGTAGGGCTTCAGACTAGGCGGGGGCAGTGCTTTTGGAACGTGTGCTAGATCAGACAAGCTGCGCAAAAGGCATGGATCAGGAAGTCAGAGGGACTCACCAGGCTTGACTTTGAAAAAATTAAAGTGGTGCAGACCAGACCTGTGGGTGGTTCTGCTCTGAGTTCTTACCCTTACATTTTGGAGCAAATACAACAAAGAAAATGGGCATAACACATTTTTTATAAGATGCTTTCACACAACTCACTTATTTTGTCCTTGTGTAATTCCTATATGAGAAGTAGTAGTAAGCATATTTTACAATTTAATAAACCTGGAGCATAGATGAACTAATCTATGTAAAGTGATATAACTGATAAGTCCTTTGCTTTCTTCCATATGAAACCACAGTGCTTTAACATGGAGCTCTTTGTGTAATATTACTTGAAGACTAAGTTAAGACAAGTTAACAGTATTGTTATCATTATGGGTTTTTTTTTCTACTTTGCTTTATACAATTGTTGAACTGGGAACTTTTGATATGAATGACACTGCTTGCTCTGTCACTAAATATCTCCAGACTGCTATACTTATAAAATGTCATCTTCTTTTTATCCCTTTTAAATCACTTTCTCTGCTGTGAGCTGTTACTATTTGATGTATCTTGAAGCTTCCCTACTTCTAATCAGTAGGTAAGCACATAGGGCTCTCATCTGATAATACAAAATCTAACTTTGTTGTTTTCATCATTTGAATATACATTTTTGCCTATTTTCTAGGTTGTTAGCTAATTCTGGATAGTTGAAGATGCTAGGTAAGTTATCTCCAAAAGTGAGGTATTGTTATATTTCTTTACCATCTGTGGGTGGCTCCATTTTGAGTTCTTATTGTTACATTTTGGAAGAAATATAACAAAGAAATAGAGAGTAGCACATGTTTTTTGAAGTGCTTTTACACACTGTCTTATTTTGTCCTTGTGAAATTCCTGCATGGGAAATAGTACTATCTATATTTTACAATTTAAAAAAAAAAAATCTGAGACTTTGTGATTAACTGATATCTAATTAATAAGTGTAGACACTTTAATTTTTATTTATTTTTTTGAGGCAAAGTCTTGCTATATAGTTCAGGCTTACCTCAAACTCACAATTTCCTGGCCTCTACCTCCTAAGTATTAAAATCACAGGCAACCACACCTGGCTTGACTCTTACTTTAAATAAAAACTTACTGTGGCTAGGCATATGATTCACTTGGTACAGTACTTGACACACAAACCTAAGGATCTAAGTTCAGATCCCCATAACTCATGTAAAAGCCAGAAGTGGTAGTGTATGCCTGTAATCCCAGTGCTTGGGACACATAGACATAGAGATCCCTAGAGCTTGCTGACTGGCCACTTAAGCTGAATTTGTGAGCTTAAGGTTCAGTAAGATACTCTAGAGACTCTCTTAAAAATAAGTTGAGGAGTGATTGAAGAACACACCAAACATTGACTTCTGGCCTCCATTCTCCTCCCTCCCTCCCTCCCTCCCTCCCGCTCTCTCTCTCTCTCTCTCTCTCTCATATTTCCATTACCATACTCTGCAAACAGGACACTGTGAACTTTTAGAGAGCTATTTATTGAAGTTTGAAGTGACTGCCCAATGCACCTTATTCTAGAGTAGTACTTAATTACTTCCTTTTCTAGTCTCTTTTGCTTGAAAAGTTGAAGACATTGCTTTTTGCCTCAGTGTAAGTCTTCCCAAAATAGTCACAGAAGCTTCCCATATAGCCCACTCTGCCTGGGTTTACTTGTTAATCTCCCTTTCATTTAAGACTAAGTCTTGACATAAAGATGTATTGGCCATCTACAGGGACATTGTTCTTATATGTAGCACTGGACTTCATGTAAAATTTGTGTCTCCAGCTGGCAGAATGATCTTATAGCACTCAGTACAGTGTATACATAAAATTCAGTTGTGAGAATTGTAAACATGGGCAGACACATTGTGTCCAAATAGAAATGGTATTTTTTTAACTTTTTATTCACTCTTTGTGATTTTCACATCATACATCCTAATCCTACTCATCTCCTTGTCCCTCCATATCCACCTTCCGCCCTTGCAACCTCTCACGTAAAGAAAAATAAATCTTGCAGCAGAAGCTATGGTGTGTCATTCATATTGTGTCACACAGTATATTTGTCCACTCTTCTTTGCTTGCAGACGTTCATTGCAATGAGTCATTGGTCTGGTTCGAGGCCTCTGGCTTTCGCTACACTATCACTACTACTACGCCGAAACCTCACTGGGACTTCTCTAGGATTTCCTGCTGTTGCCCTGTCACAAAGACTCTGCAGTTTTGGTCCTGCAGACCAGCCCCTTCATGTGCTCCAGCAGATCATAGATGGGGTATGTGTTGAGGTGGGCGAACTTAAAGCCCTGGATCTGGGCCCGAGTAGTAGCTGAGTTGGTCAGCCCACCAGCTCTCCTGCACTGGAACCACCATGGTTAGCTCAACCATTCTCATGCTATTGGGGCACCTCACCAGCCACCAGGGGTAGCTCTACTGTGCTGCCCAGGTGGGGTGCTGGGCCTGCTTTCTCCAAATTTACTTTTTAAATTATGTTTAAGGTGATGGACCATTTGTGGCTAATCAATATATTCATTAAGTCACTGGAACTTGATGAAAATGAAAGAAAAGGATGTAGACTTCATACTCTGTGAAGTATGAAATTAATAAAAGCTGATGTCACTAGCTAAAACATTTGGTTTTAAAAATGTCTCAGGAAAGATTGTATTCTTCATACCAATGAGAAGGCAAAGTACTTATTTTTTGTCTATATGATTTAAGGTAAAAGGATTACTTTTACTGTTACAAATTACATATGTGTCACCTAATGCAAACAAAAGTGGGAATGACTTTGGAATTTCTGTGGTCTATGAAAAACATGGAGCTGTGATATTACCAACTTCTGCCTTTGAATTGGGCTTTGGGAAAATGTTTTTGGTTTAATGCTTTTTGGAACTCACAATGGAATTTAAGATTAATGAGATGATTGGTAAGATACAAATCCAATCTTGCCCTTGCATAAATCCATTTCTGATATTAAAGTGGTTTTTGGAAATAGATAGGATGTCCAAGCCTTCAAGTGATCCTGGAGGTCAGTTTCCTGGAGTCCTCTTGCATTAATTACTTTTCTGTTTGCTATGATAAAATACCATGCCCAAAGACAGCTGAAAAAGGAGGGAATTTATTTTGGCTTATGGTTCCAGAGGGGTAAGTGTCCATCATGTTGCATGGCAGCAGATGGTAGCATTGTGGCAGAGGCAAAAAGCTGAGAGATTGCATCTTCAGCCACAAATGTGAAATAGAGAGAGCAAACTCGAAGTGAAGCTATGAACACTCAAAGCCCTCCTCCAGGACATATTTCCTCCAGCAAGCCTGCACCCTCCTCCAAACAGTGCTACCAACCAGGTACCAAGTTTTCAAATACCAGCACGTATGGGGGACAGTCTCATTCAAACCACCACACCTTTTGTCTTTTAGTAGTTGTTATGTTTTAACATGTGAACATGTCAGTAAATAAATTTTAGTCAGACTTTTCAGAGAGAAAGAAATCTGTTTTTTTCTTTTATATTTAAGTGTCTATTATAGGAACATACACAGCTAGTAGGCATTCCAATGATCCTGATGAGATGCTTATTGGTAAGTGAAAAAGTGTTTTCTGAATGGCAAAAGTGGTCTGCTCTCTAAGGATAATCAAATTTAGCACTTCAAAAATATTGCAACGAAACTGAAGTATCTGGGTGGAATGGTAAATTATGAATTATGTCTATAGAATACTGCATCTGCTCCTTTATGTGACCTCAACTCTAGCAATATAATAAAGGTAAATCACTAAACATTTATAAACAGCCTCACTTATTGAATAAAGACAATCAGTAGCTTGGTGTGTTATGTTTGGAATTAGTGCTAGAGATACTTTACATGGTATAATGCTTGTGAGGTCAGCCCCCTGATATTTGAAAGACGTTGTGCAAATTTAACCAGAGCAGCACAGTTTGAAATTTTCTTTGATGTATCCATTAGCTTTAGTTTCCTGTAGATGATGATGAGTGGGTATCAAGTGTAAGCTATAATATAAACAAATGAGATGTATACTTTTAGGTTTTCAATTACTTTTCATTTGTTAGCTGCATTGAACTTTCATTTAGTGAACCAAATTGACTGACTGGCAACTGTTGTGAGACTCTGCTATAATAAATCTTGATTACGCATCAGCACATGTAATAGGTATAAGAGTTGAGCTAGACAGAAAGGGACAGATGGGTGGACGTTTTTGATCTGTAGAGAGGATAATGAGATGATATCAAAATGAAATTTATATACCTCTTCACCCTTGCTCTGCCACTACTTTATTCTGAGCACTGAACTTATAGATCAGTGATCCTTATTTAACTTTTCTTGTACCATAACTACTTCCATTTATGCTTTAACCTAGAAAGTAATGTCTTATTGGAAATTGCTTATTAAGGAATCATATAATTAGAGAAAGACATCAAGAATGACTTTGCTTATCTTTGTTTTCCTTGTTTTTATTTCTATTTATTCTCTCATATAATACATCCCAACCACAGCTTCCTCTTCATCCTTTCTTTCTAGCCCTCCCCCAACCTTTCCTTTCCCCCAGATCCACTGCTTCTCCATTTCTCTTCAGAAAAGAGCAGGCCTCCTAGGGATATCAACAGAACATGGCATAACAAGATGCAATAAGACTAGGCCCAAAACCTGAGAGAATCAACCTAGTAGGGGTAAAAGTGTCCCAAAAGCAAAGAAAACAGAGACAACCCCCGTCCCACTGCTGGGAGTCTCACAAGAATGCCAAGCTACATGACCATAACTTATATGCAGAAGACCTTTGCAAAGACCTCTGCAGGCTCTGTGATTGTTGTTTTAGTCGCTAAGAGCCTATATGAGCCCTGCTTAGTTGATTCTGTGGGCCATGTTTTCCTGGTATCCTTGACCCTCTGGCTCCTAGAATACTTCCTCCCACTATTGTGAGAAGTTCTCTGAGGTCTGCCTAGTGTTTGGCTGTGGGTCTCTGTGCTGGCTCCCATCAGCTACTAGAGGAATCCTCTGGTGATGGTTGGCCCAGTTACTGGTCTATGAACATAGCAAAATATCATTAGAAATTATTTCATTGACTTTTTGTCAGATGTGTTTGGTTCTACGATAGGTGTCTGAGGGTGGTATAGGTGTCTGAGTATGGTGGTTTGAATAGATATGTTCCCATAGACTCATATGCTTGAATGATTGGCCGTAGGGTGTGGCACTTTTAGGAGGTGTGGCCTTGTTGTAGTACATATGGCTTTGTTGGAGGAAGTGTGTCACTGTGGGGACAGCGTTTGAAGTCTTCTATGCTTAAGCTACATCCAGTGTGGCATGTAGTCTCCTACTGATGCCTATGGATCAAGATGTAGAACTCTCAGCTCCTCCAGCACCATGTCTGTCTGTTTACTGACATACTTCTCGTCACGACAATAATGAACTAAACTCTGAATCTGTAAGCCAGCCCCAATTAAGTGTTTTCCTTTATAAGAGTTGCGTTGGTCATGGTGTCTCTTCACAGCAATAAAACCCAAACTAAGACACTGAGCTATCCAGCTTCCATTTTACTTGTTTTAAAAAATACTGCCTAATTTTCACCTTACCTTTCTTTATTGACACTATGCAAATAAATGCCTTATAAGATAATCTCATACATACTTGTTATAAGAGGATTCTCATAAATGACTGAAATAATTTTGCTTATCTTAGAAATAGCATTCTTTGGGTCACATCTCAATCATTTTGACACTCTGTCATCTAGGATGGCATCCCAGGATATTTATAATCTTCTTGGTGGTTACCGTGAAATTATCAAACTAAAATTAATTTGAAGTCACTTTATGTAAAATGATTTAGATAAGATCTCCAAATTAAATTGTTATACACGTAGAACCATTTAACAGCTAGAAATTGGTGCTTTGGAACAATGGTTCTTAAACTATTTCATTTCTACATGAAATAATTTATTATACTCTACTCTATGAACAACAATCATTTAGAACTAAATATTGCAAATCATAGTCTGTCAAGATTCTGGGACTGTGTGGTGGTATTAGAGCTTTTATATGAACAGGGGAAAAGGCTTAAGCTATCAACCTTGCTGTCTCTGGCCTTGATATCCTCATTTGGGTTAGCATGAAATAAAAAGACCCTAGTAGATGATAAACAGATGCTAATGCCATGGCCTTGAACTTCCATGCCCCTAAAACCATGAGGTAAACAAACTTGTATTCTTTATAAATTACCATGTTTCAGGTATTTTGTTACAACGGAAGAAAACAGACCAAACCAGTACATAGTTGGGGGCTATCACTTTCTACTATTGTGCTTTTGTTTCCAGTCTAGGGTACTTCTCAGGTCTATAGCATTTGTGTTAGGTAGGGCTTCTGTTGCTGTGATAAAACACCATGGCCAAAACCAACTTGGGGATGAGTTTATTTCATTTTACAACTCTGATGGCACATTCTCATCACTGATGCAAGTCAGGACAGGACCCTGGAGGGAGGAGCTGATAGAGAGGCCATGAAGGAGAGCTGCTGCCTAGCTTGCTCCTCATGGCTTGCTCTGAGTGCTTTCTTATAGAATCCAGGACCACCAACCCCGAGATAGCACCACCCAGAGTGAGCTGGGCCATCCCATATTAATCATCAATGGAAAAAACACCCCTGCCCCCAGGACAGTCTAATTGAGGCAATTTTTTCCCAGTTGAATTTGACTGACATGGAGTTGACAAAATAAAAACAAACAACAAGAAAACCCTACCAGAACAGCATCTATCCATTCTTAACTATCCTTCCTGTTTGTTGAGTTTTTCCAGTGTCTTGAATTTATGTTTTTCTTTATTTCTGAGCATTGTTTTAAAATGTCTTAACATAACCTTTTACTTTTAAAATTTTGCAGTAAATTTCAGAAAGCCTGGAGAGGTCAGTTCTCCCAGTGGTTACATTTTGTATAGCTACGGTATCATATCAAAACAGGAAACTGATATTGGTACGCTGATTATATATGCTGTGGTAGTTTGAATGTAGTTGGCTCTATAGGCCCATAGGAAATTCCTTGTTGGAGTAGCTATGGCCTTGCTGGAGGAAGTCTGTCACTGTGGGGGTGGGCTTTGAGGCCCTATAGGCTCAAGCTGCACCTGGTGTGGCAGATAGCATTTTTCCTGTTGCCTGTAGATGAAGAGACAGAACTCACAGCTCCTTCTCCAGGACCATGCCTGCTTGCATGCTGCCATGCTTCCCACCGTGATAATAATGAACTAAACCTCTGAAACTATAAACCAGCACCAATTAAATATTTTCCTTTATAAGAGTAGCCATGGTGGTCATGTTGTCTCTTCCCAGCAATAAAACCCTAACTAATACATATACCTTATGCCATTTTATCACATGATATTTTTATAATCAATCAAGATATAGAAATATTATATCCACCACAAAAAACTCCCTTACTAAATACATTTTAGGATCAAGCCCATGCCTTCCCATTCTTTACTATTCACTAAAACCAACCAGCAACTAATTTCTTTTTTATCACTAAAACATGGTCACTTCTAGAATAAATATTATTATAAATATTTTGTGCATATACATATATGTATATATTGTATGTACTTGTGTTGAGGGCGGATCATGTAGGATTGTTTAACTATAACCATATGTAGATGTGTTGGCATATGTCTTTAATTACGACACTCTGAATGTATAAGCAGGTGAATCTCTGTGTGTTCAAGATCAGCCTAAACTATATTGAGAGTCCCTGTCTTAGAAAACAAAAACCCCTAAAACTAAAAAGGCCTTGAATAATCATAACCAATCATAAGTTTAAGGGAATTTTGGCTGTTTTCAGTTTGGCTATAATGATATGAACTATTATATGAGCATAAATTTCTTTGGAATTATTATTCAAGAGTATAAGCAATAGGTTGCATTGTGGTTACATGCTTTGTTTTATATGAGACTTCCAAATTGTTTTTCAAATTATCTGTGCCATTTTATAGTCCCACCAAACAATGTGGGATCCCATCTTGCCAGCATTTGATATTGTCACTAGTTTTTATTTCATTTATCATGACTGTATGCATGTCACATGTCGGGGAATCAGAAGACAACTTCTGGGAACTATTTTTCTTCTTCCACCATGAGTTCCTGGAACTCAAATCATCAGGTTTATGTCGCAAGTGCTTTTTTACACTCGGAGCCATCTTGCTAGCTATTTTAGTCTCTCGGGCCTATAATGATATCCCATTATTGTTACAAGTTGCATTTGTTTAATGGATAATGAAGTGGAGCATCTTTTCATATGTTTATTTCTCTTCCACATGTGATGAAATATGTTTTTTTCTGGTTTCCTCAACTGAAAATTGGCAATAGTATTATTGGTCTTATTGAAGTTTTGTGCAGGCTACATGAGGCTGTATAAGCAGAGTTTCAAATTGTGACATACTTCTCCTTTTGATGAAAACCCTTCTGTTCATACATAAAATATAGTAGAACATTGGTAGGAGGGTGAATATTCATATTTTATCTTATGCTTTCCTATTTGTCTTAGGTAATCTGGGGCAAGAATACATAATATCCATCTAGTATATATGTGTGTTGTGAAGAGTGGCTTATAGTATGGGAAAAGCCAGCTGAACTGTTTCTCTGTCTCTGAAGTTTAATTTCTATCCTTCAGGGACTCAGCCATGCCCAGTGAGGCCTCTGTGCACCTCAGCTTCCTCTTCTCTAGGCTCCAGTCCTCTGGCAGTCCTGCTCCAGCTCTGCTTCATTGCATCGCAGACTTGTGGCGGCTATTTCTCTCATTCCATCCCTGGTCCATAAAGTTCTATCAGATCCATCAACAGGTCTAGGGCAGGCAGAAATTGAGTTTAGGACAGAGTCATGTGGAGATAAAAGAAATATATTTTCATGTTGCTTTCACAGTCTTTCTCCCTTTCTTTTTTTTTATTTTTTGATACTTTATTTACATTTCCAATGTTTCCTCCTTTCCAGGTCTCCCATTTGAAAACTCCCTATCCCCTCCCCCTCCCCCAGCTCTATGAGGGAATTCCACCTCCCACCCACCCGCCTACCCACTCCCATATTCCCACCTTGACATTCCCCTTTACGGGGGCCTCTCCTCCCCCTGATGGCCAACAAGGCCCTCTTCTGCCACATATGTGGCCCGAACCATGGGTCTCTCCATAGGCCAGTTGACACTGTTGCTCCCTCCATGGGGCTGCAAACTCTCTCAGCTCCTTCAGTCCTTTCTCCAACTCCTCCATCTGGGACCTCACTCACAGTCCAGCAGTTACTGTAAAGTGAAACTTGGGTATTCCAAATGTTTGGGCTAATATCCACTTATCAGTGAGTACATACCTTGTTCATTCTTTTGTAACTGAGTTACCTCACTCAGGATGATATTTTCAAGTTCCATCCATTTGCCTGAAAATTTCATGAAGTCATTGTTTTTAATAGCTGAGTAGTACTC
>JAPYYD010006200.1:0-11361 GCA_028551405.1 Uromys caudimaculatus
AGGCAAATGGATGGAACTTGAAAATATCATCCTGAGCGAGGTAACTCAGTCACAAAAGAACGAACATGTTATGTACTCACTGATAAGTGGATATTAGTCCAAAAGTTCGGAATACCCAAGTTTCACTTCACAGTAACCAGTGGACTGAGAGTGAGGTCCCAGATGAAGGAGTTGGAGAAGGGACTGAAGGAGCTGAGGTATTGGTAGCCCCATGGAGGGAGCAACAATGTCAACTGGCCTGACCCCCTCGGTGCTCCTGGAGGCTGGACCACGAACCAAAGAATACATATGGAGGGACCCATGGTTTGGACTACAGATGTGGCAGAGGAGAGACTTGTTGGCCATCCGGGAGAGGAGAGGCCCTTGGACCTGAGGGTGTTAGAGGCCCCAGTATAGGGGAATGTCAAGGTGGGAATAAGGGAGTAGGTGGACGGCTGGGTGGGAGGTAGAATACACTAATAGAGGCGGGGGATGGGAGGGGATAGGGGTTTTCCAAAGAGGAGACCTGGAAGGGGGGAACATTGGAAATGTAAATAAATATCAAAAAAAGAAAAAGAAAAGAAAAAAGAAAAAAGAAAAAAAGGAGAAGAGCCTGAAGCTAAATGCTGTAAAGGAACTGGTAACCTAGAGCCAGACCCTACCCAGCTAAGCTTCTAATTTATCCAAAGCAACTAAAGAAAAGTTTAAGCAGTGAAGAAACCCATTTACAACAGAGCTGAAGCAAATGTAACTGAATAAAAGAGGCTAAGGGTCCAGCCCCAGCAAGCCACAGAAGTTGGCAGCTTTAGCAATGTGATTCTGGCCTTAATAGTTAAGAATACAAGAAGCTGGTTATAAAATCTTTCTCCTTGGGAAAAAAAAGTGCTGAAGCCAGACTTATCAGGAATATTCCTTCATGGAAGTCCAGAGAGGCCATTGTGTGAAGCTGCAAAAGTGAAACTTGGATTGTATTGTAAACCCCAAGATGTTGGAGATGCCAGTGACATGGAATAGATGTAAAGGAGAGCTGCTAACAGGGCGTGTAACACTCCCAAATGCAGCAGTCAACAACGCTGAATGGCACTGGTGGTCTGAAGAGCACTTTGATATCAGATGTGGATGTATGGTATTTGGGGTTTGCCAAGCTGTGTTTAGGTCTTGTATTGGTCCTATATTTTCTGTGCTCTCTTCCCTCCCTTTTGTAATGGTAATGTATATTCTGTTCTATTGTACGTTAGAAGTATGTGATCTGATTTTTTTATTATTTTGACTTTTTCAGGGAGTTAGAGTACAGAGAATGCCTTGAGTCTCAGAAGAGATTTTGAACCTTAGATTTTGAACAGTATTGATGTTATAATAGATTATAGAACTTTTGTACTTAGACAAAATACGTATCTGCATTATGATACATCTACAAGCCTTTCAGGATCAGGGAGTAGAATGTGGTGGTTTGAATATGAATGCCCCTCATAGGTTTATATGCTTGAATATTTATTCATCAGGGAGTTTCACAATTTGGGAAGGATTAGGGGGTGTGGCCTTGTTGGAGTAGGTGTGATCTTATTGGGGTAAGTGAGCTACTGGGTGTGGACTTTGAGATTTCAAGAAGCCCAAGGCAGGCACTGTGGCTTTATTTCTTCCTGCTGCCTTCAGATGTAGATATAGATCTCTCAGTTTCTTCTCCATCTTCATGTCTGCCTATATGCTGCCATGCTTCCTGCCATGATGATAATAGGTTTAAAACTCTGAAACTAAATCCTCTGAAACTCTAAGGAAGCCCCCAATTAGGTATTTTCTCTGATTATAGTTGTCTTGGACATTGGTGTCTTTTCACAGCAACAGAACACTGACTAACACAGAGATCAAGGGTTACATTTATTCCTAAATTTACATTTAATAACTATTCATAAATAGGACTGTTTTGTGGATTTCTTTTGCAGATAATTTGTGTGTAGTGTTTTGGAATGATACTTATTTTGGTAAATTGACTTTCTAAATTATAATTTTACTAAGGATTTAGGATTTCTAGTAGAGTTTTGATGGAACCTTTAGAGATACATAACTAGATTACAGATAAATAGATATGACAGATATATGATAATATATAATAGATGGATGATAGATAGATGATTGACATATAAACATCTGATAGATGATAGATATCGCATCATCCTTTTGGACAGTTAAGTTTTCTTTCTGAATAGAGTATCCTTTATTTCTTTTTCTCAACTAGACTTTTAATATTGTATTTAATGTTACATATAAATAATGAGAGTGACCATCAGTGTCTTATTACTGATTACAGACCAGATTTTTTCAATTATCTTTGAGAGATCAGTTGTCTTAGTCATGGTTTCTATTCCTGTACAAACATCATGACCAAGATGCAAGTTAGGGAGGAAAGGGTTTATTTGGCTTACACTTCCACATCGCTGTTCATCATGAAAGGAAGTCAGGACTGGAACTCAAGCAGGTCAGTAAGCAGGAGCTGATGCAGAGGCCATGGAGGGATGTCACTTACTGGCTTGCTTGCTTCTCTTGGCTTGCTCAGTCTGCTTTCTTATAGAGCCCAAGACTACCAGCCCACAGATGGTACCACTCACAAGGGGCCCTCCCCTCCTTGATCACTAATTAAGAAAATGCCTTATACCTGGATCTCAGAGAGGCATTTTCTCAACTGAAGCTCCTTTCTCTGTGACAACTCCAGCTTGTGTAAAGTTCACACACAAAACCAGCCAGTACAGCAGTATACATTCATTCTCTTCCTAGTTTACTAATAATTATTACTGTGCACATTTAGTTTTTTCATACCTTTTTCTGCACATATTGAGGTGATCATGTTCTTTTTCCCCTTAATTTTATTCATGTGGTATATTGTATTTATTGATTTATATGTGCAGAAACCACCTTTGCATTCCAGACACAAGTCACACTTGGCCATTGTAAATGAGTTTTTTAATATGCTGTTGAATTTTATTTGCAAGTGTTTTATTAAAGAATTTAAAAATCCATATTCCAGAGGGAAATTGGGCATTAATTTTCTTTCTTAGTCGTGTTCTTGTGTAGCTTGTCAGCACTGACCTTTTAATACAGGTTCGGAAGTGTTTACTCTTTAGGATTTTTTTTTTTTAAGAGTTTCTCAAATATTGACAGTTCTGTAAATATCTGGTGAGCTCAGAATCTCCTGAGCTTTCCTTAGAAGGCAACTTTCCATATATAAATCAATATTATTCATTACAATTTTCTTCATGTTTGCTGTTCTTTTTATTCAGCATTTATAGCTTGTATGTTTCCAAGCTTTATCATTTATTTTAAATTATACCATTCATTGGCATATAATTATTCATAAATCTCTCAATATTATTTGGATTACTATAATGTCAGTTGTATTGTCTTCTTTGCTTTGGTATTATTTTAGGATGTTTTTCTTGCTACTCTAATTAAATGTCAATTTTGTAATTGTTTGTCTTTCATCTTTTTAATTTCCACATGCTGTAATGTTCTTTTTTTACATTCTTTAATAAATAAATGCTTCATATGTTCATGTTTTTCTAATTAATTGAACTGTGATGTCTTGTTTATAGTTGCATTTTCTCTTTTTTAAAGTAGATGTTTACTGCTACAAATTTATTTCTTAAATTGTCCTTTTCATATCATACAATCTTTAATGTTTTATGTTTTTCATTTTTAACATATTTATTATTTTACTTTTAATTTCTTTCTTACTTCTTGGGTGGTAAAAATGTTCATGATATGGAACTATTGTGATTAGAATTTTTATAGTTCATGCATATATCCAAAATATTGTGATAATATTTATTCATATCACTCTCTCTTACTCCCTTCTTTTCCATCTGTGTCTCATATCCTTTCAATCTTTCTCTTTTTAGTTAGATTTTTTTGTTCTACTGTTTTGTTTTGCTTTTCAAAATCAGATTTGCAAGTAGGAAGAGGACCTAATAGAACACATTTAGTTATGAAATATAAATGCTGAGAAAAAAGAGGCAACAAGGATGCCTATTTGTATTGTTCCTTACAAGACAGCAAATAAGGAGTATCTAGAAGCATAAAACATGATGCTTTCTTGAGGGCTTAAATTGTATAAATTTGATCTGACACTGAAGAGAAGGATGACCCATCACACAACTATGGAAACACACAGAGATATGAAAGACTTCCTTGAAGACACAGAAATTATATGAGTACATCACTTATCTATATAAAAATATGGTAGATTAAAGTAAATGTAAAAAAATTATCATCTTCAACAAACTTAAATTTCAAGGATCATTGGAAACACTGATATACAAGAAGACAAATATAAAGCAATCAGAAAAGAATGAGAAATCAAGAAAAAGTGTCTATTTTTATAAAAACATAAAAGAAGGAAGTTCTAGGAGGTGTGTTAACTGTCCAGAATAGGTTATAAAGGGAAACCTAGCTTAGACCAGAGACTGATGATACAGTAGCCACTGGTGTATTAACAACTATACATTTAAATATTTCTCTAGTTACTAGTTAGTAGCATGTACACAGTTACTAAGGAAATCTGCAGCAGTGATCTGGGTTTGCAGGGGTGCTTGGGGAAGAATGGCATTGTTTAAGGAATGGTTGAGGAATGGATCCATAGGGAGTGTTATAACACTGAACACACTGAGAAAGGAGAAAAACCAAATGATTGAATAATTCAGAAAAGTTGAAGAATTTGTGGGGATGTTAAAATAGTAAGAAGAATGAGATTCTCTAGTCCAAGTTAGCAACTTGCTACTGTAAATTTTAGACAGAAAATAGATTTGCATGTTGTTGCGTTTTGACTAGGTTTGGTGATTAAATTACTAAAACATTGTGGGAAACTATACAGAGAATTGTGGGAAGAGCATCCACTGGGGTAGACGACCCCAACTCACAATAACATTGAAGATACCCAAATTGCATGGTATGTCATTTGCAGAAATCTGAACCCAGACATATTTAGCATAAAGTAGAAAAAATAGGAAGTAAAATGATCAGAAGTAATAATTGGATGTTTTAAAAAGCCATATTCTTTACACAGAAACTTATTATCAGATAATATTTGTATTCTTAATCAAGTATCAATAAAAAGAACAATATAACAAAAATAGAGATTAGCTTGGAGCTGATAATAAAATTTGTTATATTTAAGTTCAAGAATAGTTTTCAGAATGACTAAGTGTAGGGGCTGTATCAAGGACTCAGACTTTAAGAGTACTTGCCAACCTTCCAGAGGTCCCAAGTTCAGTTCCTAGCACCCATGTTGGGTGAACCCTAACCCTGTAACTACAGCTCTAGGGGATCCAATGATCTCTCTAGCATACTTGGACAATTACACTCATGAGCACATATCCCCAGAAAGACACACATGTATAGATATCATTGAAAATAAGAAAGGACTTGCTTCTAGAGTTTTGAAGGTGATGTGACTGTATCCTATGTGCATCAATAGTTGGCAGAGAGGAGAGAGGTCATGTCTACACTCAGTGTTCTGACCTGTGAACATCTGAATGATTATTAGTCTTACAGTCCCTAAAATAGGAGAGCCAGAGATGACCATCACTCTGGCACCAGAGGTACAAGACAGGGAGTAGGGCTCCCAGGGAAGAGATTTAGAAAAACCCAGCCTAGCACCACAGACCCAGGTGGGAGTGAGCCTGAGACAAATGACATTCACTAGGGTGGGCCAGACATGGAGCTAGCCTAAGTAACTACCAGTCACGTATCACGCAGGCCTAGGGGAGGGGGCAGAACATGCCTGAAATGACCCCTGCCCAGTTCTATAATGCATGAGCAGGGTATAACACTCCTGAGACTACTCCTGAGATGACTCTAGATACTCAGAGACCCCAGGTGTCACTAAGAGGACCAGGTAAGTGGTAGAGAAATGGAAGGGAAAGAAACAGAAGAATATGGGCACAATGAAGAGAGGAAGAACTGCTGACTTGAGAGATTGAGGAACAGCCTGATGTGAGTAGCTAACTGGTCATGGCACTTGGGACCATGGTGGGGTCCTGGTCTGTGCTGCCACTGGGGTCCATGGTCTTGCATGGTCCATGGTCTGTTACCAACAAAGGCTAGGTGGACATCCCTGGTCTGTGCTGCAGTCCATGGGCATGTTGATGTCTGGAAGCTATACAGAATTATCTCCCACCTACCACATATGCATCTTGGGAGAGCTGGTCTTAAGGATATGAGAGCAGGAGAGCTGACCCTGTCCCTAGCCAGCTGTAGTACTTGGAAGAGTGGCCCTTCACACTGCGGGACTTAAGGGTGATCCAACCGAAGGATGTGGCATCCTACCATGAGCCCTACCACTAATCTTTCTGGTGATGGGGTAGACAAAAAGGGATACCCTCTTTCCCCCTCAGCACTCACCACCTCCAAGAGTCAGGAGATCTTGCTCTTGGAGTTCATGAGAGCTAAAAAACTGGCCCTACTATTCATACGTTTCAGCACTTGGGTGAGTAAGCCATGCTCCTTATCTGGGTAGCACAGTAGAGGTGACCCTGGAAAGCTGGTTCCACAATTTGTCTGCTGTTCACCATCAAGAGAAATAAACAGATTCCCTCCTGACCCTCGCTCCTTGCCACTTAGGGCAGTTGGGAGAGCAGCCCTTCTCCTCACCTGCAGTAATAACCAACCATACTTATAGATGTTTGAGAAGACAAATAATACCAAAGTTGCTTGATAAATCTCATGGAATCATTATCTTATATTTGCCTAAAATTATACATAATATGTGTTTTATATATATGTGTGTGTATATATATATGGTAATTAAGTCACTTGAGCTGACAATGCTCCCCATAAAAACTATGGACTAACAAAAATCCCACAACCAGGCATGAGAAACCGCCTATTGAATGGTTGATCAGAGTAACAAAAATGATTCCTAAAACTATATAAATTATTGATATAGTCCTGCCTGTCTCTCAGGAGTTGAGCATGGGTTGCTATTGCTGAAGATATCACAAATTTAGAACACAGGATTCAGATGATTCAAGCTGGATCTGAACTGAAAGCCTCTTTCCTACAGTCTAACTTTCATCAATCTGGAATGTACTATGTAAGCTGACAAGGGAGAGAAAAATTAAGCAGTCTGACATGTTTGAAACACCTATGAATCAAGCTAATGACCAAGACTGCAATATATACATAGCAGTGCAATAAGTTGCACTTCACCTGTTGAAGAAACCCAAGAGATTTCTAATTAGACTTAAGACCCCTCAGTAGGAGAGTAGAGTGAGGTCATGAACATTAATTAGAAAAGGATCTATTATTACCGCTTTTCTAGAGCAACATATTCCAAACTACACAGATACGTGTAATTAGCAACCCTCATCAAAGCAACCCTTCTCTTTACAGCAAATGGAGACTATCACAGAAAAACACAAATACAGAGATCACTAGATCACGGGAAGCCCAGTCCAAGAGAAACACCTACATCACAGGTTCTGTATCTATGGCTCAGAGAAAATCTAGAAAGAGTGGGTGGAAAGACTGTAAGAGCCAGAATACCAAAAAATCTTTCGTGAAACAATCTCTTTCAGAAATGACTACATGAAAAGATTAAAACACTGGCAATATTAGCAGACATGGTAACTTGGAAAGGGAAAATTTTTGAAGGGACTCACCCTTAGTGAAAAAAATAGTAATTAATGGTGGCTGAAGGGAGGAAAATGAACCCCTCCCATAAATTAGCCTCTATTCATTGTTTGATGTAAAAAGTCAGCCCTGAAATCATTTACACACAAATAATACATATGTGTGTATATGTGTAGGTTTTGGTTATTTGATTATTTAGTTTATTTAGTTACAAATTTTTTTGGTTACAAAAAATATATATATATAAATATATATATACATATATACATATATATACACACATACACACACAGTGTGTGTGTGTGTGTGTGTGTGTGTGTGTGTGTGTGTGTGTGTGTGTATCTGTAGCCATAATAATCAAAGAGAAAGATGCTCTCAACTTGAGAGTAGGGGAAGCAAAGTAAAGGTTGGAGGGAGGCAACTGTGGGAGGAAAGTGTCCAAATTACATTTTGATTAGAAAGAGTGATCTCCCTGTTTTCCTTGTTCTTGATCAAATCTTCCTTTCACTGTGCCTCATGTAATTCTTGCTGCAGTATCTTTTCATGCTATGAGAGTCAGGAAAAAGAAGTACATGTTGTAAATAATAGCATAGTAGAAAAATAGTAGACAAATGGGTTAGCATTTCCTAAATGCTAAATGAGTTAGCAATCTTCATGGGAATAAGAAAGTCAAATATGATAAATACACAGAATGGCTCTCTTAAAACTTCATAGAAAACTTTTGAAATGATGGAAAAATAAAAAGTGGCCCATTACTCCCTAATTGGCAGGATAACAAAGGATTTGGGAGTGGTTCTGGGGAGGGGCAAAGAATTTGAGTGGGTAAGAGTCAGAGGGAACAGTAATGGTTGGGTGGAACACAGGGAGTTGGCAAAGATATAGGAGATTTTCCCAGTGATGTCATAGAGACAGAGTTTCCTGGATGGTTGGCTGAAGAGTGGATAAATAGAAGGGAGATAAGGTTCCAGAGAACTATGGAAAGTGTGGCTGCTTACTAGTCCTAACCAAGTGAATGGCTTCTGACAATCACAGTAATGAAGATTCCAAAGTAAACTGAGTGCAGTAGCTTAGAGAGTATAATTTGCACCTCATAGCCTTTCAGTAGGCAACACGCTGTGATGATTCATTGATTCTCAATGCCCTTCAGAAATATTAGTCAACTGACCTATATAATTCTTGCTAAATCTGAGCTTCTTCTCTGCCAATGTCTGGAATGGCTATGCCTCCTTGGGAAGAACTCATGTGAAAACATCACTGAGAACAAATAACTAGAAGGGAAAGTGAAGAGCTTTTCTGAGAACAAACAGTGGCAAACAGAGCCAACTCACTGGGAATCACATACTGTCTCATTAGACCAGAAACTCAAAGGAAGCAGTAGCTCATCTCTGCAGTAATAGACTCCCCTGTATGCCCCATTACCACTACCAGTTGTAGCTCAACCTCACTACACTACCAATGGCCTCTGTCTTTGTAGTCTGTCCATCAGTTGAACCATCCTGAATATGGAGATTCACCGGGTGGTAGAAAGGTGATATTTTGAACATCATAATAGCAGCAACAATAATAAAATAACATTTTATGCTTCATAGGAAGGGGAAGGTAGAAGCATTATTCATATGATAGATTGGACAAGATTCAAGTCTAGAGTGGATGTAACCATCTGTGATATGCAGTTTTACTCACCTTATGAAAGTCAAACACTTTTTCTGCAAAAATTCCATTGGCGATGCTGAGTTCATAATCCTTATGAGATGAGTTTATGTCAGCAAGAACTCTTTTCAATTGATACTGCAGTCCTGACTGTTATCAAATAGAGGCATACAAATTCAATTTTATACTACATAGATGCATACTATCACTTAACATGAAATAAATCATGTATATTTTTCTATAGAAGACCTGGAAAATATTGCTTCAAAAGCAGCAAGCAAATCCTCATACTTATCAGTGTCTTTATCCTTCCTCATTATATTGTCTGCAATCAAACTAAACAAAGTTTAGTGAAATGAGTTAATAATAGGATACTATCAATTAGTCCAATACACATACTAATTAATTAGTTAAGAAATTAAATTACCTATAAAGGACAGAAGAGAAAGGCTGATCATCAATATTTTACTACAACTTAGCAAACAAGCAAAATTTGGTAAATTAATAATTAAATTGTCAAAATTATATTTGATATTCTTATCTAATCATATTTGAAATTTGGGGGAGTTGACGTGGATTTCTTTGTTTTAATAGACTAGAAAACATTAAAACCTATTCAAAATACAGGGTTTTCTCCCATTTAGTTTCTAATAGTTTTTGGGGGGTTTTTTTTGGTAAGGAATATGTTCTCTTTACCTGATCGTTAGATGAGTTTCCTTGTCTTGATGGGCTGTAAAAGTGAAGTGCCTGCAGATATGACACAAAAAATACTGTCAGTATCAGACCAGTTAGCAAGAGATTTTGAAAACTAACTCTGTTCTGAAAACAGCCATGTAGTGTCAGTTCAGTGTCACTCGTGTCTTAGAGCTTACTTTTCTCACGATTCCAAATGAATGTCAACGTCTTAAGCGGAAAAAGGGCCTCTACTTTTCATCTTGATTTCACTTTTCCTGTTCAGCATACTAGCTTATCTTAGATTACCCATGACTGATGGATTTGTATTAATTTAATAAATTTTGCTGTGATGTTGTTTCCTCTAAATGTGATCATGAGACTCAGTGTGCACATGGGCATTGCAATATTTTATCTCAAAAGTCCCCAGATTTTATGTGATGAAGTCTTAGTCTCCTGAGCTCTGGTTGGAGGTGACAATTCTGAAAGAGGACTGGATCATTAGAACTCTGAATCCCTCAGGGACTTAATCTAGTTATGGATTCCTGGTTTCATGGAATCTTGGGAAAGGAATTTGACAAGAGATAGCATTCTCAGTTTCATCTCTTGCTGCTGTGAGGTGAGTGAGAGAAAAGAAACTATAGATGGAAACCTCTGAAACCATGAACCCAAACATACCTGTGTGCCTTAAAGGTCAATTTTCCCTGGTATTTTGTCACACAAACAGAAAGTTACTAACAGAGATGCAAGTAATGTACAATAGTTTTCAATACAGTGAGTGCATTGACACACTACTACAGTGTTCTCTAAAAGCATTGCACAGTACAAACCATATTATTTCGGAGCCTATGGAACACCCAAGCCTCACTTTGGTGGTTCACTGGAACATTTGGGTCAGGAATCATAAGGCCAACAATTCATGGGTTTATGTAATGTTTCCTTAAATCTTGCCTATCAGAATCTGGCTCCCCTCCCCATTTTTAAACTATTTTTGGGACCATGAAATTCATTAGCATTTTATATCCGCTATAATCTCTACATGTCTTCAAATTTCACTTTAAGAAGTAATATTAAGTTTTACTTGAACTTGCCATTCCTCAAGTAAAGTATCATGTCCACCATGTCAGGGACTGACTCCTCATCTTTCCCAGCCCATCATGAGACCCTTAATGTACAAACTTTACCCCAATTCTCAAGTTCTTAATAATATCAAATGGAAAATTACGTGGCTATATTCCTATTTTATCCAATAAATTTCCTGTAGGTGCAGAAACTCAGGTCTCTGTTCCCAACATGCTCTCTTACACCACTGTGCACGATGAAGATTCACTTCGGGTATTTATTTGTGCTGATCAAATCTAATGTTCTTTTTTTTTTTTTTTTTTTTTTTTTTTTTTTTTTTTTTTTTTTTTTTTTTTTTTTTTTTTTTTTTTTTTTTTT
>JAPYYD010006201.1:0-11358 GCA_028551405.1 Uromys caudimaculatus
CTCTTTTTGTGATTTCTTTATTGTTTCTATTTCTATTTTTAGCTCCTGGATGGTTTTGTTTATTTCCTTTGTCTGTTTGATTGTGTTTTCCTGTAATTCTTTAATGGATTTCTGTGTTTCCTCTTTAAAGGCTTCTAGTTCTTTACCTCTGTTCTCTTGTGTTTCTTTAAGGGTGTTAATTTCTTTCTTAAAGTCTTCTGTCGTCATCATGAGAAATGATTTTAAATCTGAGTCTCGTTTTTCTGGCGTATTGGGGACTCCAGGGCTTGCTGTGGTGGGAGAGCTGGGTTCTGATGATGCCAAGTGGCCTTGGTTTCTGTTCCTTAGGTTCTTGCATTTGCCTTTTGCCATCATGTTAACTCTGATGTTAGCTGATCTTACTTTCTGGCTATGGCTTTTCTCACCTGCAGGCCTCTGTATCAATACTCCTTGAAGACCAGCTCTCTCTGAGAGGTGTTTTTTTCCACACTCCTGGGTGAGTAACTTTCTCCTGGAGCTCCTTGACTATAGAACCCTGGTGTCCTAGGCAGACGTCTCCTGCCGCAGCCACCACTGTTGGGATCCAGGTGGTTTTTATGCCCACCTACCGCAGTCCCTGTGTCTCGCAGGTTCAGGGCAGTTCCTGGTGAGCTGTGGAGCTTGTCTTGGACCCACTCCCGGCTCTTCCAAGCTCCTGGGAGGGTATCCCTCTCCAGGCTTTGGAGCCCTGTGGCCCAAGCTGAGGTCCCTGGCCGCCAGTGGAGGCCGGAAGTTCCTGTCCCTGAGTCTCTGTGGCCCACAGAAGCCGGGCAGAATCGGTGAGCACTGGGGCTCGTTTTGCCCCCACTCGGGGCTTTTCCATGCTCCTGGGAGAGTAACTTTCTCCCTGCGGGCGCTGCTTGACTATGGTACCCTGGTGGCCCAGGCAGACGTCTCCTGCCTCAGCCGCTGCTGTTGGGATCCAGGGGGTTTCTATGCCCGCCTACCTCAGTCCTTGTGTCTCGCAGGTTCGGGGCAGTTCCTGGTGAGCTGTGGAGCTTGTCTTGGGCCCACTCCCGGCTTTTCCAAGCTCCTGGGAGGGTATCCCTCTCCCAGCGCTAATCGGCTATGGAGCCCTGTGGTCCAAGCTGAGGTCCCCGGCCCTAAAATGTGTTTTCAATACTTCAATATTATGTATAAACGGACCTGCATAAATATTTGGTGCACACCTATTTTTTTTGACTATGTGATACATAAATATGTAATTCTTTTTTTTTTTTTTTGTCTGAAATACGATGATGTGTGTAGAAACAGACACAGATCCAGGGGTATGGGTGGGACTGGCTGCAGACTACGGAGGCAGCATGTTGGGGTAGCAGAGATGCTTCCAGATGTGCTGTAGTGATGATTACTTATCTGTGCACACTTTTAAAAGCCACTGAAATGTACATCCACAATTGGTCTTATTTTATAGTTTATAAATTATAAATCAATAAAATTACAATTAAGCTTTCCCAGTAATCATCCAAGAGACCAGCCCTATCACACCATATGCCACAGGCCTTTGTTCCCTAAAAGTTTGCTGTGAACAAGTCTTATGTCAGCAAATATAGACAGTACAGAAATCATGACTAATTTATGTTTGATAATCTCCCCCACACTCTTCTTTTCTCATCTAATAAAGTGTCATGTGGAGTTACATTTTTCCTGGTACGTTTTCTCTCTTGCCTGTTTTTAGTCTCTGTGTGCTTGCTCATCGGTGCGCAGTATACACGCATACACATAAGCTCTGGGACAGAAGATCAGCATCCTAGCTCAGCTTGGTGATACACCCTTCAATCCCAGCGTTCTGGAGGCAAAGGCAGGCAGGCCTCTGTGAACTTGAGGCCAGTCTGTTCTACAGAGTGAGACCCTATCTCAAAAAATATATATAATAAAAATGAATAAACAGATAAAAATAAAGGTAGAAAGGAAGAAAGAGAGAGAGAGAGATCAGTATCTTGATCATTTTTCTATAATTGTTGTTTGCAGTTGCATGCTACTCCCTAAGATACATATGTAACATGTTAATTATCTATTTGTCATGTGATAATTACCTATTTTTCAATGTTGGGCTATTTAGGCAGTTTTATACTTTTGCTAATAGTTTAGCCCAGCAGTGGTGGTGTATGCCTTTGATTGAAGCACTAGGAAGGCTGAAGTAGTTGGAGCTCTGAGTTCGAGGCCAGCCTGGTCTATAGAGTGAGTTCCAGGACAGCCAGGGCTACACAGAGAAACCCTGCCTTGAAAACTCCAAACAAATAAACAAACAACAAACTATAACCACAAAAACAAATCCAACCACCACCAACAAAACCCAAAACAAAAACCAAACAACAACAAAAAATGTCTCATTGTAAAATTATACTAAGTTTTAGCTGGGTGTAGTGGCACATGCCTTTAATCCCAACACTTGGGAGGCAAAGGCAGATCAATCTCTGTGAGTTTGAGGCCAGCTTGGTCTACAGAGTTCCAGGCTACACAAATAAACCCTGTCTTGAAAAACAAAACAAACAAATAAGCAAACAAAAGAACAACAGCAACAAAAATGTAACTGTTCATTTAACTCCCCTTTTTATTAGGGTAAATTCCTGGGGGCCGTCTATTGCTCTTGAATTTAGACAACTTCACAGATTATCCACTTGTTTTTGACAGGAAATTTGCTGTTTTTGAGACAGAAGTCTCGCTTCATATGCAGGCTGGTCCTGAACTGGCTGTGTTGTCCTGCTGATCTCAAACTCCTGATCCCCCTGCCTCCACCTCCCTTACAATGGGAGTTTAATTGTGTCACCATGTGGCCAAAACTGACTTTTAAATAATTGCTTTTTATATATGTTGGAAAACTCCATGTGTATTGAACTAATATAATTAACTACTATCACCCTCTGAATCATTCCATGTCATGGCTCCTGATGTCTTGTTTAACATACTAATTGCCAGGTATACCAGTAGGAGAAGGAAGGCAGGCATGGATTCCATGAAAATCCCATAATATTAAATTCTTTCAAAGGAATTAGCTCTCAGTGTTTTTACTCTGATGAACACTTCCAGATGGAAGGACCTCCAGTTTAGGTTGGGGTACATACAGCACACACTTGGCTCAAAATCCTAATGCTTGTTTATTCCAGGACTTATATGTGCATCTTATCATTGATTTGCAGTTCTTCTCTACTAGATACACACTGAGGAACCATTTCTTAAACCTGAAATACAGAAACTTTAAATTAGCATTAATGGTACTTTTTGACTAAGTGACTGGGTATTCTGTACAAGGTTCCAGAAGTTCCTAGAATCCAGAAAGCATATGTCACCATTTAAATGAGCAAACAAAGACTCAGGTCACCAAGTCAGGGAATCTGAGGGTTTCATTCATACCAGAAACTAGAAGTCTGTGTTACTTCTCTGCAGGATATGAAGATCATACTCAGGGGCCAACTTTGTTGTTAGAGACTCACGTCAGTTCCTAAGATACACTATGTGCCCTTGCAGCCTTTCTTGCTAGCTTCTGTGCTGTGACAAGGCCTGACAACTGGAGCCTTGTCACCCACATTTAAAAGACAATTTATAAAGGCTGTGCAGACTTCAAAGTTATCTCTCTCCTTCCTTGGTAATCATTGCCTTCCCCTCTCCAGTTCCTGGGTAGCCAGGAAGCCTAATGTCAGGGGCAGGAAGCTCTGCTTCCCTCTCTGGAGCCAAGCAGTGCCTGCCAGCTTTCCCACAGCCCTGCGTCACACCCCCTTGCCCATTCAAAGACCTGTTGTCTTTAAAGGCATCTTTATTGAGATATACTTCACACTTTCCATTTACAAAATTTCTGAGTTCTATAACTATCAGCACAACGAATTTAGAATGTGGTCGCGTCCCCAGAACTGAAGCCTGCTCTCATTAGTAATAACTTCCATTTCTCTTCAAACCTCACAGCCTTGAACATGATTTTGAGATGGACTGCTTACCTTGAGAATAATATTTTTAGGGGTCTTCTGTGTCATAGGTTATAACTGATTTTCTTTCTTTTTTAAATTATCTATCTCAATGTGTGTACTATATCTCAATGTGTGTGCTATATCATGTTGTTCAGTCATTCCTATTTAGTGGCTACTTGATTTTTTATGCTTCTTGTAGCTATTAATATAATTAAATATGCCTAGTGCTGCTAAATCATTCATGTTCAAGTTTTTGCATAGAAGTGTCTTCTTATTTCTCTCAGGATAGACTTGCTGGGTCATGAAAGCTCTGTTAACATATAAGGAAGTACAAAACTATTTTTTTTTCTTTTTCCTCCTAAAACTGTTTTCTAAAATGTATGTACCATTTGACAGTCCCATCAGCAGTTCATGAGGGTAGTAGTCTTCCCATACTGTCAATACCCGCTGTCTTTTTACTTTAGCCATGTGAGTGGGCATAGAATAGCATCTCATTGTGGTGGTGGTTTGCATTTTCCCAATGATTAATAATGTCAAATCCTATTGCATGTGCTTATTGACCATTTGTATGTCTTTTTTGCAGAAATTTCTGAATCCTTTGCCCAGCTTTTGATTGAGTTGTTATTTTATTAGTATCTTTTAAGAATTTTTCCTATTTTAGATATAAGGCTTTTAATAGATGTGTGATTTTTAAGAGATGCATGATTGATAAATGTTTTTCTCTCATTCCACGTGTTTATTCATTTTCTTAATGGTAATCTTTTGAAGCAAATTTTTAAAAAAATTTAACATCAAATTTACCTGTTTTTTTTTTTTTTTTTTTTTTTTTTTTTGGCACTTATGTTCTTCGGGGCCTACCTTTGGAGCCATTTCCAAACAAAGGATGCACGTTTATGCCTTTTTTCTTCTAAAGGTTTTTGTAGATTTAGCTCTTTTGTGTGGATATGAGTTTATTCTGAATTAACCTTCAAGCCTATGGTAAAATACATGTTTAACTTCACTCTTTTAATTTGGCTGTCTAATTTAAGCATTGCTTGTTGGAAAGGCATTTCTTTCCCATGAAGTTATCTTGGTTAACCTTATCAAAAACCAATAGACAGAGCTGGAATTCTGCTTAGTCAGTAAAGTGCTTGCCTCACAAGCGTGAGAACCTGAGTTTGATTCAGCCCCTGTGTAAAAAGGTGGACGTAGTGGGACACACTTGCAATCCCAGCACTGGAGAAGCAGACATGGCAGTTCCCCAAGGCTCACTGACCAGACAAACTGACCTAATCAGTCAGCCTCAGGTCCCAGTGAGAGCCTTGTCCCCAAAAGTCAAGGTGGATGTTTCCTGCAGTTAACCTCCAGCCTCTATTTGTATGTGCACTCACACGTATGTACACCTACCCTGCATGATGCATCTGCACAGTTACGAACACACACACACACACACACACACACAGAGAGAGAGAGAGAGAGAGAGAGAGAGAGAGAGAGAGAGAGAGAGAGAGATCAACTGAATATGAAGATTTATTTTCCATTCTCAGCTGCATTCCTTTGGTTTATGTTTGCTTTTGCATGTGTACCTGTGTGGAGGTATTCACTTTTGTGCTAGTGACATTCCATTTAAATCCTGTAGCCCTGGGTTAGGTGTTAAAATTTGATATGTGATTCTTCTAACTTTGTTCTTTTTAAGATTTGTTGCTATTATTATTATTTTTATTATTATTACTGTGTGTGATGTGAGTGAATGAAGTATGCACACAGCGTGGTGTGCATGCGGCATGCTATGCATGTGGAGGTCTCGGGACAGCTTTTTGTGCTCCTCCTGTTGTGGATTCTGGGACTCAGTGTTGTGATAGGCTTGCCCCAGGCTCGCAAGCCAACTGCTCGCTGTCTTGCTGGCTCTAATTTTCTCAAAGATTACCTTGATTATTTTTATTCCCTTGCATTTCTGTGTGAATGTTAGGTAGAGCATGTCAAGTTTTGCTAAAACTCCAGTCTGGCTTTTTGATGGGGCTTATATTGAAATTTATAGGTCTTCAAGGCTTACTTTATGTTGGTGCTTTGGCCATCGATTGGCATGTTTTGACTCTGCCTCTTTTGTCCCAGAAGACAGTGTTGTTAACCTTGTTCTGAACAAAAAGGTGGAAACCACTTCATATTAATGTTGCAGGTTAAATGAAGGTTTTTTTCTGGCCTGTTTTCACATGTATAAAGTATGGTTAGCAAACATGCCTGAGTCTCAGGGCTGTGAAGCACAGAGGAGAGCCTATACAGAACACCCACAAGCATTCCCAGAATCTTTATATCTAAATTGATTCTCCACACCCATCTATGCTAACCTTAACTTCCATTGCTCCCTCAGACATAATCCAAAAGTCCATGAACATATGTATTAATCTTCTTCAAACTACATTGACAGATATTTCATATATTAACATATAAATATAAAAAAGATGTTGGAACGAACTTGGCACAGTGGAAAGAAGCCCCACCTGTCTGTCCCAGGCGCTGCATCTCTGGGTGGGACAGGAGACATTCGGGAAGTGCCCGCGCATCTTCCCACGCAGTCCAATGGGCAGGTGGGGGCTGTGGGAAGCCTTTGCAGGCCCAAGACTGGGTTTCAGCAGCTTGGGGCACAGGGCTAGCTGTTGAGGCTTGGATGAATGGGTACCGTCTGGGGGTGCTGGGAAGCCCTCGGCGAGAGACTAGACTCAGCTCCTTAATCGAGGGCCGGATCCCTAGCTTCCCATGGCAGGTCCAGATGAAGAGACAGTCCATAATTCTAAGACGTTTATTTTCATCGTGTGGAGTGGCGTGGATGGAATTGTACCTCGTGGCCTCTGGGAGATGCAAGGCAGATATAGTAACTAGGAAGGGGTGTGGCTAAGCCTCTAGGTGTCTCATTAACATGGGGATGGCTTGGAGCTGTGTGGCCACACCTCTACCTGAGGAGGGGTGGTACGTGACCTGTGACTGGAGTCAAAAGCCTCCCGAGAGTGTTGGCATAACGTTTTCCAGTCCCTTGCGGATTGTTCCGCTGGGTCGCCCAGATTTTACGCCTGTGCTCAACCAGATGCCAGATTGCCTGTCACAGATCACTGCCCCACAAAAAGATATTTGTCATATGTAGCAAATGAACTTTAATGGGCAAGTATGATGTCTAAGCCCCAAAGGAGTAGAGAATAAAGAAGTAACAACTGGAATATACACATATAAAATCTTTTAGGAATTCTGATTTTGGTGTTGGTAGTTTTCTCTCATTCTAGATGCTCAGGTTTTGTATCCAGTCAGGAGCAGGTACTAAAGGCTAGAAGAGATGCTGGGGGCTTGTCAGATAGAGAGTGACTAGGTGAGGATTTATATCATCGTGACTTGAGTGTCCATGTGCTCTCTGGCCTGTATGGAAATTCCCTTCTCTCTTTGATACTCAGCTCTACATCCTGGTGCAGGCACTGTAGCAACCACTGCAAAGTTCAAGTAATCCTGACGTGTTCTGTTCTAGCTTGTCCCCTCTCAGTGTTGAGCATAGCGCTGGCTACTCTTAAGAAGTTGAAGATAATATTTTATGGCTAAAGAGGCTTGTAATTATAAAAGTGAACTGACATTTCTTTTAAGTGTGCCATCCTTTTCCTTATGATGGAAATTTGCCTTTAATGTTTTCATTATAATGTTTTTAGTCTTGGAAAATGTCACACACACACACACACACACACACACACACACACACACACGTTGTCATTTCCACCTTTCCTGTCCTTTTATTGCCTGCCATCCGTGTCTCCAAAGCATGTCCCCATCATCTTCCAACTCCATCTATTTTTTTCCTGATAACCCAATGAACCCAATTAGTGCTACCCTTAGGTGTGTGGGTGTAGGGCCAGCCCCTTGAACATGAGAAACCTGCTGTTGGCCACACCATCTTACAAGAATTCTTTTCTCTTCCCCAGCATCTGTCAGCTGGCTTGGTCCTGTGTGAGTAACCATAGTTGCTGTGAGTTCATGAGGGCAATTGACATGTCATGTCATAGAAGGCAGAGTTTCCCAGCACCCTTCCATCTGTGGCTCTTACGTCTTTTCTAGGATGCTTATTGAGCCTTGGCTGGGGTAAATGGAAGGGGAAAGTTGATGTAAATATCATATTTAGGATGAGTACTCATACTTATTCTCATCACTTATGTGTCTGTGTTGACTGTTGCCCATGGCAACAAGAAGCTTCTCTGTCCAAGGTTGAGATCAGCCCAGGTCTATGTGTGTAAACATAAATATTTAGAAGGCAATTTGACAACATGACCATTTAGCAAAATAACAATAGCAGGTTCAACCATAAGATCTATGATTTCCTTAACTATGGACTTTTGATAAAGATGATAATACCAAGCATGAGATTTACTCCTGTGAAGTAAGCTCCACAGGCAATGAGAAAGCTGTAGTCATCCTATAGCAGCCATGCCACTATTGTGCCAGTGGGCACCACTGCCTAGCAGGGTCAGTGTGGTAGCATTCGGGATCCAGCACTAGGTAAGACTGTTGATGTCTTTTTCCCTGTAGCAGCCTGCACAGCACTTTCCAGCACTATGGAAGTTAGTCAGCAGGGAGGAAGTTCCCCAGTTGTCTTGCCACTCCCCTTTTCTGTGTATGTCCTGCAGCCACAGTATATAGGGTCTCTAGACAGAGGCCTTACTGTGTTGTTATGGTAGGTAACCAAGGGAAGTGGCAGTAGCCTGTGTTGTTTGAAGACCTCTGTGCCCTATAACTCACAAGGAGGTATCCCATGACTTAGGCTTGATTTTTGCGTACTTATCCAAGTCTTCTGGAAGCATCACTGACCATCCGTGCAGGGTCCCTCTGGATTTGTCTCAGGTTACACTTTAAAGTTAGCTTGCTAATTAGTGGGTTTCCAGAGGATTTTCCCATACACTCTTAGCTTTGGTTAAGCTGCCATTGCTTCCTTCTCTCCTCATCCTCCAGCCACTAGGAAATCTGCTTTTTTATTATCTTTTTAAAAGATTTTGTGTTATTTTAATTATATGTATATGTGTGTGTTGGGGATGTTGTTTATGCATGTGAATGTAGGTATCCAGAGAGTCCAGAAGAGGGCGTCAGAGCCTCTGAAGCCAGGGTTAAAGCTGCCTGCCATGTGTGCTGGGAGCTAAGCATGGGCTCTCTGCACCCTTAATTGCTGAGTCATCTCTCCAGCCCCAGAAATCTGCGTTTTTACATTCATGTTTTGAGTTGATAGCCATAAGGTATATAGTACAAGTCAATGACAAAAAATAATTTTTATAAGCTCATAATAGTCACAAAAAAAATAATAGTTTTTGGTACAACAGTCATAGATTTTAATGACAATGTCTAAGGCCGGTGAGGGATGAGTGTGTGTGGGTGTGTAACTAGTCTCAGTCTTTATGAAACACTACTAGCTGTTGGTATCTTATCCATTTTCTTCTCTCCCTTTAAATATCCTCTGTTCTATAAGAACTGCTGAGATTCAACTAAATATGAAATATTTTCTTAAAACTTTTATATAGTTAGAGTTCATATAGAAGTACCTCTCCCCACCTTTATAGTTCCATGTATGTCTCTAATACGCCATAGCTTTTCTGCCTAGACATTACGTGTAGTAAGTGGTACTATCCCTTCACAACCTACTGTATGTCTTTGTGCATAGAGAGTGTTTAGTATATTTGTTAAATTAAAGTTCTGGCTCCAGATGGAAGGAACTTGGCCAGCCACTCAAGCAGATAGCCATTTTCTTGTTTGTAAGTGGGACCGGTTCACTAAGAACTTCCAAAAGCAGCTTACTGTACCTGGCTCTGTACCAGGACTGGGGGATTATCTGTGAATAACTGCTATTCTCCCCTTACACACAGTTTGATGTTTGTGTGGTGATTAATGTCACTTGTCAACTTGACAGAATCTAGACTTTCCTGGGAGACAGGCTTCTGGGCACACCCTTGGGGGATTTTCCTTATTGAATTAATGAAGTAGGAATAGGAGGCATTATGAAGAGGTTCTAGTTGATGTGTTCTATTTATTAATTTGTCTTTATTTGTTAAACATCTATATTTATAATTGTATAATATATATTATTCCATTAAAAGTTTATTTATAATTTTCTTTAATTGGTATGATAAAGCTTCTTATACTGGTAAATAAAGCTATATATGTATATACATATCAAGAAGCGTCTATATTTTACTTACATGCTTATTAGCATGTGTATGCTTACCTGTTTTGCATAAATAGGTCTTTATGCAAGTAGGAGCATCAACCAGGGCTATTTTTAGGAAGAGAACATGCTAGTCTATGCCTAATATTGGTGACCTTATAAGCTACTAGCTCACAATTCCTTAAATATTTTTCTTTTGATACTTGTCTGAAGTTAAACCTCATTACATAGTGAATGAGGCTATGGACAGAGCTCAGATGCTTGCCTAGCAAAAGGCCCCAGGTTGGGTCCTCAAGCCCATGATAGGTTAATGAAGGAATGAGGAGATGAATAGAGTGAATAAAAATGAGTGTTTGCAAGAACCTTTGAATGACAAACCCTGTTACATCCCACGCCACAGCAAAAATCCAACAAGCAGATTACAACTAACAATGTAATATATGAAACTTGGTGACTGTGTTTTATCCTAAGGTAAAGTCGGTACTGAACAGCTTAGTGTTGTTCCCTGATTTCAGATTACCTGAAACTTGATTGTAATAATAATTTTACAAAATATAATAAACAATAAAATAAAATTTATAGACATACAAAATACAGCCCATGGTTTTTTCGTTTTTTGGTTTTGTTTTTTACATTCAACAGACATACAATGACTCTGCCAGATTGCTCTCCAAACCTTGTCTGATTAACATTGTCTGCAGTCTAGGTCCACACTGTGAGTAACACTCAGACTGTTAGTCAACGGCCTTAATAAGCTCCTGAGGAGGCTTGGTCTTCTGTACATGGAGTTGATTATGAGAGCGAACACTCACTCACAGGGAACAGAAGACATTTGTGTCCTGGAATAAAGCCAGACAAAACTTTTAGCTACTTTGGTAGGGTGAACTGCTTGATGGGGGAAGGAAGACAGTGTCATAGAACAAAATGACACTTATGGTGAAAATCTGTATGTTGAAATTGATTGAGGAGAGAAAAGGAGAGCACAATGAGGTTTTCTTTTTTTTTTATTTTTATTTTTTGATACTTTATTTACATTTCCAATGTTTCCCCCTTTCTAGGTCTCCTCTTTGGAAACCACCTATTCCCTAACGCTCCCCCACCTCTATGAGAGAATTCCACCTCCCACCCACCCACCCACTCACTCCCGTATTCCCACCTTGACATTCCCCTTTACTGGGGCCTCTCCTCCCCCTGATAGCCAACAAGGCTCTCCTCTGCCACATATGTGGTCTGAACCATGGGTCCCTCAATGTGTATTCTTTGGCTGGTGGTCCAGCCTCCAGG
>JAPYYD010006202.1:0-11358 GCA_028551405.1 Uromys caudimaculatus
GATGCTCCTAAACTGATCGTAGATATTGGTCACAACAAGTCTAGGCAGGGAATATTGAGACTTCTAATTCAATAAAATTATCTTGAAAAGAACCCAGCAACTTCATTGCTGAATGTATAAGCAGAAGTTCTAGAAGATTCTGGAGAAATTGCACCTGTGAGTTTGGCAACCTGCCTTACAGAGTTGCACTATATAGCCAAATGGAACCTTGAACTTCTGATTTTCTTGCTTCCACTTCCAAGGTTCTGAGGTTACAGGTATGTACCACCATACCTGATTTTGCAGAGAATCAACACCAGGGCTTTATTCATATTAGGTAACCGGATTACCAACTATATCTGCAGCCCAAGAAATTCATCATGACTCCTACTTGACACTCCTTCTGTAGACAGTAGATGTATAGATATATAGATGTGTAGATACATGCATACAGAGAGATATACATATATAATCCCAGGTAAATTGTAAACATAAACACAAAGATAAAGGTTATTTTATATTTAATATTTATTACTTTTTAATGGTCTATCATTTTGTATCCATACTTTTTAAATTTTAAGTTTATTTTAAATACATTCTCTTGTTTCAGCAATTTCACACAAGGTATCCTGATTATATTGATCCCCTCACTCCTTCCTCAACTCCCCCAAATCCCCCACATCTATGCC
Source organism: Uromys caudimaculatus (assembly GCA_028551405.1). NCBI lineage: Eukaryota > Metazoa > Chordata > Mammalia > Rodentia > Muridae > Uromys > Uromys caudimaculatus. Next base: position 669 of record JAPYYD010006202.1, read on the forward strand.
CTTCTCCTTACTCCCCTGTTATAGTTTTGTTTTGTTTTGTTTTAGATTATCTTGCAGCAGAATTTCTAGTCCTCTGGCTCTTACCTTTTGATTCCTATTCAAGATGATTCCTGAATCTTAGGTGTAGGTATTGTGGTATAATACTGTTGTCAGTCGATCTCTGCACTGTGACCTGTTGTGGGTTTCTGTATGATATCCATTCACATAAAAAAGAAGCTTTGTTTATGAGGGGTGGGAGATACACTTAATACCCAAACATTCAGAATCAGCTTCCGTTAGTGTATGGAATTAGTAGGTATATATGGAATTAATAAAATGTATGGAGTAATGTAAACTCCCTCGGTGTACGTTCTAGCTACATCCATTTACCTGCAAATTTTATAAGTTAATTTTTCATTAGAAATTCTTATAACTGCATTTTTCTTACATAATTTGTATCATGACACAAATTTCTTCCTATCTGCATCTTCTGTTTTTCACAGTCTTTCAACTTCCTGTCACAACAAACGTGATTCCTTTATTACCCACTTCTGTGTTTATCAGGAATATAAATGAGATACATTATATGAATAAAATAAATGCTTAGATAGTAAGGTTGGGGAAGCAAACCTGACCACAATTTTTTATTATTAATTAATTAGCTTATTTGTTAAAATCCCAAATGCTGCTCCCCCTCCAAGTCCCTTCCTCACAAAGTGCCTCCTCTCAGTCCCCTCTTCTTCTCATTCTGAGAGGGTAGGGTCTCCCTTGGGTATCACCCTTCCCTGGCACATGAAGACTCTGCCAGATTAGGCACAACCTCATCCACTGAGGCCAGCTAAGGCATCCATCAAGACTGAGCTGCCTGTCTGCTACCTATGTGAAGGGGTTCTCGTTCCAAGCTGTGTATATTCTTTGGTGGGTGGTTCAGACTCTGAGAGCTCTCAGGGGTCCAGGTTAATTGACTCTATTGGTCTTCCTGTGGTGTTTACTTCAACCCTTCCCCCAGCTCTTCCATAAGTGTCCCCAATCTCCATTTAATGTTTGGCTGTGTGTATCTGCATCTTTTTCAGTCAGCTGCTGGGTAGAGCCTCTCAGAGGACAGGTAAGCTATGCACTTATCTGTTTGCGTAACAGAGTATCATTAATAATGTCCATGTGTTGGGTTTTGAGTTGTGCTGCTTATGGCTTGGCCTTTCCTTTGGTCTCTTCTCCATCCCTGCATTTCCTTTAGACAGGACTAATTTTAGGTCAAAAGTTTCGTGGGTGGCTTGGTGTCCTTATCCCTCCCTGGGGTCCTGCTTGAAGAGGTGGCCTCTTCAGGTTCACTGTCCCCCACTGTTAGGCATCTTGGCTAAGGTCACCCAAATTGACTCCGGGAAAGCTCCTCTATCCCAGGTCTCTGGGACTTCTTATATGTTCTCCCTCTCCACCCACAGCAGCTGCAGATTTCCATTCATTCTCCTGTCCTTCTAGGCCTCTATCCTGTCTCTCCCTGCACCTGACACTGCCTCCCCATGCCCTTCCCCTTCCCCTCTGTTTTGGGGTGAACGTTTCTGTAGATATCTGCTAAATAATTTGATCCATAGCATCTGTTAGTTTCTATGTTTCTATGTTTCTTTTCTGTTTTGATGACCTGTCCATTGGTGAGAGTGTGGTATTGAAGTCCTCCACTATTATTGTATGTGGGTCAATGTGTGATTTGAGCTTTAGTCAAGTTTCTTTTCTGAATGTGGGTGCCCTTGCATTTGGGGCATGGGTATTCAGAATTGAGGTGTCATTTTGATGGATTTTTTTTCCACTTATGAGGATGAAGTGTCCTTCCCCATTTCTTCTGCTAACTTTTGGTTAAAAGTCTACTTTATAGGATATTAGAATGACTACTCCAGCTTGTTTCTTGGGTCCCTTTGCATAGAAAAGTTTTTTCCAACTCTTTACCGTAAGGTAATGTCTATCTTTGTTGCTGAGGTGTGTTTATTGTATGCAGCAGAATGATGAATCCTGTTTACGTATCCAGTCTGTTAACCTGTATCTTTTTATTGGTTAATTAACTCCAATTGATGTTGAGAGATATTGATGACCAATGATTCATAATTCCTATTATTTTGATAGTGGAGGTATCTCTCTCTCTCTCTCTCTCTCTCTCTCTCTCTCTCTCTCTGTGTGTGTGTGTGTGTGTGTGTGTGTGTGTGTGTGTTTCTCTTCTTGTGGTTTTGCTGTGAGATGATTAATTTCTTGTGTTTTCTTGGTTGTAAGTGTCCTTGGTGGAGCTGTCCTTCTAGTATCCTCTGTAAGGCTGGATTAGTAGAAAAATATTGCTTAAATTTGGTCTTGTCGTGAATATCTTGGTTTCTCCATCTGTGGTGATTGAGAGTTCTGCTGGTTGTAATAGTTGGGGCTGACATCTATGATCTCTTAGGGCCTGCAAGACATCTCTTTTCAGAAGTCAGGTGTAATTCTGATAGGTCTGTCTTTATAGGTCTGCCTTTTTTCCTTGTGGTTTTTAATATACTTTTTTCTGTACATTTAGTGTTTTGATTGTTATGTGCTGGAAGGATTTTCTTTTCTGGTCCAATCTATTTGGTGTTCTGTAAGGTTCATGTATGCTTATAGTCACCTCTTTCTTTAGGTTAGGGAAGTTTTCTTCTATGACTTGTTGAAGATGTTTTCTGGCCCTTTGAATTAGGAATCTTCATCTTTTTCTATTCCTATTATTCTTACGTTTGGTCTTTTCATAGTGTCTCAAAGTTCCTGGATGTTTTTTATGAGAAAATTTTTACATGTGGCATTTTTTTAATTGATGTATCCGTTTCTTCTCTGGTATCTTCTATGCCTGAGATTGTTTTTGCCATCTCTTGTATTCTATTGATAATGATTGCATGTCTAGTTCCTGTTCTTTTTCATAGGTTTTCCAACTCCAGGGTTACCTTTATTTGTGTTTTCTTTATTGCTTCTATTTCCATTTTTAGATCTTGGACCATTTTATTCATTTCCTTTGCCTGTTTGATTGTATTATCCTGTATTTTGTAAGGGATTTATTTGTTTCCTATTTAAGGACTTCTATGTGTTTGGATGTGTTTTCCTGTATTTTTTAAGTGAAATATTTATATCCTCTTTAAAGGCCTCTATCATCTTCATGAGATGGTATTTAAGGTCACAGTCTTGCTCTTCAGGTGCGTTAGGATAGTCAGTGCTCACTGTCGTAGGAGAGCTCCATTTTGATGGTGCCATATTACATTGGCTTCTGCAGATATGTTCTTGGGCTTGCCTTTTGTCATCTACTTGTCTCTGGTGTTGGAGGGCTAAGTGTTCTAGGTCGAGGCAGGCCCCCACAGAAGACAGATATGTGTCTCGGGTATGAGCAGGCCTCCTGGGAGTTAGGCAGAGTTGTGTGTATGTAGAGTGAGGGGAGTGGCAGTTACAGCTAGCCTCTTGGCAGACAGGCAGAGCTGTAGGTACTCCATGACTGTTGCTGGTGTAGGCTTGGACTGGAAGGAAGCAGGTTGCTGGGGTCTGCACACAGGGGAGTTATATGAGGGTAGGGGTGGTGTCTTGTGGTGGATAGTCCTGGAGCTGTTTGTATTTTGATGCTAATTCTGCTCTCCTGGGAGGTGTTGCAGACAAGGAGTTAGTCACATACTCTTATGAACCAATCCCCTAATGAATAAAGGAGCCAATCACTAGGCAAGTAGGCAAGACTTCCAGGTTGGACGAAGGAAGAGAGAAAGCAGGAGAGAGAGGGCATTTTTGGACAGGGACAGTGTGAGGACAAGATGTAGCTACTAGTGTCTCCCAGTTTCAATGGCAGATCCATCAGGATTCACATCCGGAAGATTTAGATTCATTAAGGCTTACAAGATTAGGATTTTAGTTGTTGTGCCCAGAGATTGAGTTACCATTGTTTCTGAACTAAGTTTGTGTTGCATTTTCCTTCACATGGTGGCTCATCTGGGTTTGCCAGATGTGCACCACAGAGGCTGTGGGGTTATTGAAGCATGGGGTTGGCATGGTAGCCACCTGCCAATGGGAGTCTAGCAAGCTGGTGGAGAGATCGTGAAGCTCAGAGTCCAAGTCTCCACGACATAAAACAAGTCGGCCATTGCCACCAGCGCATGGTCAGCCAGGCCCCATGGGGCAAAGAGAACCAGAGTGTAGTGCAGAAACACGTCAGAATCGTTTTTTAAATATTTCCCGCAACAGTGGCGAACCAAGGTGTTGAGCAAGAATCCACTAGAAATTTAAGTTTATTAGCCTGAGAGTTAGAGTTTTATTTTATTGTTTTAGAGAATAGCTGGGTACTCAAGCACAGGAATTTTGAAACAAAGAAACTGCAGTGGCCCTGAGGTCCCCTGCTGTGGGGAATTACAGGCTGCTCTGAGAGAGAAAAAGAATGAAGTTTCCTACTTTTAAGGGCAAAGGGATTGAACTGTGAATTTAAAATTGAGATTAGCCAGGCAGTGGTGGTGCATGCCTTTAATCCCAGCACTTGGGAGGCAAAGGCAGGTGGATTTCTAAGTTCAAGGCCAGCCTGATCTACAGAATGAGTTCCAGGACAGCCAGGGCTACACAGAGAAGCCCTGTCTCAAACAAACAAACAAAACAAAAAACACAACAGCAACAACAACAAAAAACAAGCCAACCAAACCAAAAAAAGCACTAAAATTGAGATTATTTGCTTTTAGGATAGATTTATATACAGATTCTGTCCAAATCACATGGGGAATTTTGCCTGTGGTTCAGAACTAAGATAGGAAAAATTAGTCACTGACACCAGAGTTGAGAGGGCAGTGATAATCATTGCTTGCTAAAACAGGTATTATTAATAAGATCTGTGGCTCCAGGTAGAGAGATCAATAGACAGATGGTATAAGAAGAGGGCAGAGATAGATTGAACTGTGAATTTATAAAATTGGTATTATTTGCTTTTAGGAAAGATTTATATACAGATTTTGTCTGAATCACTCAGGGAATTTTGCCTACAGTTTGGAATTAGGATAGGGAAAAGTAGTTACTGACTCCAAGTAGAGAGAGCAGTGATAATCATTGGTGCTTCCTATAGGCAGATATTAGTGAAAGTTTGAATTAATTGTTTTAAAGATGATATAAAGATATATTGTTCTATTATGTCTTACAGGATACTCAAATTGTGTCTAACGTGGGCACCACAGGAATTCTGGGTTTAAATACTGATTTGACTAGTTGCCTGCTTATAAGCAGGTATAGATAGAAGTGTGAATCCATTGTTTTAAAGATGGTATAAAGATGTATTACACTAATATGCCTCACAGGATACCCGTATTCTGTCTAACATGGGCTCCACAGGAATCTTGGGTTATTATCCTGCTTGGCAAAATAGAAAAGGCCTAAGAATAGACACATACAGTATTTTAGTTTACTTCTTTTTTTTTTTTTTTGGATTGTTTTAACTTTTTTTTATTGGATACTTTATTTACATTTCAAATGTTACCCCCTTTCCTGGTTTCCCCCCTACCAGAAACCCCTTATACAATCCCACATCCCCCAGCTTCTATGAGGGTGTAACCCCACCTACTCACTCATTCCCACCTCCCTGCCCACAATTCCCCTACACTGGGGCATCTATCGAGCCTTCATAGGACCAAGGACCTCTTCTCCCATTGATGTCTAACAAAGCCATTCTCTGCTATATATGCAGCTGGATGCCATGTGTACTCCTTGGTTGGTGGCTTAGTCCTTGGGAGCTCTGGGGGGTATGGTTGGTTGGTACTGTTGTTCTTCCTATGGGGTTGCAAACCCCTTCAGCTCCTTCAGACCTTTCTCTATCTCCTCCATTGGAAACCCCATGCTCAGACCAATGGTTGGCTGTGAGCATCTGCCTCTGTATTTGTAGGACTCTGGTAGGGCCTCTCAGGAGACAGCAATATCAGCCTTCTTTCAGCAAGCATTTCTTGGCATCCACACTAGCATAGGGGTTTAGTGACTGTATTCAGGATGAATCCCCAAATGGGACAGTCTCTGAATGGTTTTTCCTTCAGTCTCTGCTCTACATTTTGTCTCCATATTTGCTAACTTGAGTGTTTTCTTCCCTTTTCTAAGAAAAGCATTCACACTTTAGGCCTCCTTCTTCTTGAGCTTCATGTGGTCTGTGAATTGTATCTTGGGTATTTGGAGATTTGGGGCTAATTTCCACTTATCAGTGAGTGCATTCATGTGTATTCTTTTGGTACTGAGTTACCTCACTCAGGATGATATTTGGCTAAGAATTTCGTAAATTCATCATTTTTAATAGCTAAATAGTACTCCATTGTGTAAATGCACCACATTTTCTGTATCCATTCCTCTGTTGAAGGACTTCTGGTTCTTTCCAATTTCTGGCTATTATAAATAAGGTTGCTATGAATATAGTAGAGCATGTGTCCTTGTTATATGTTGGGGAATCTTTTGGGAATATGAACAGGAGTGGTATAGCTGGGTCCTCAGGTAATACTATGTCAAATTTTCTGAGGAACGGCCAGACTGATTTCCAGAGTGGTTGTACCAGCTTTACATCCCACCAACAATGGAGGAGTATTCCTCTTTCTACACATCATGGCCAGCATCTGCTGTCACCTGAGTTTTTGATCTTAGCCATTCTGACTGGTATGAGGTGGAATCTCAGGGCTATTTTGATTTGCATTTCCCTGATGACTAAAGATGTTGAACATTTCTTTAGATGCTTCTCAGCCATTCACTATTCCTCAGTTGAAAATTCTTTGTTTAGCTCTGTACCCCATTTTTTAGTAGGGTTATTTGATTCTCTGGAGACTAACTTCTTGAGTTCTTTCTATATATTGGATATTATTCCTCTGTCAGATATAGGATTGGTTAAGATCTTTTCCCAATCTGTTGGTTGCCATTTTGTCCTATTGACAGTGTCCTTTGCCTTACAGAAGCTATGCAATTTTATGAGGTCCCATTTGTCGATTCTTGATCCTAGAGCATAAGTCATTGGTGTCCTGTGCATGAACGTTTCCCCTGTGTCCATGTGTTCAAGGCTCTTCCCCACTTTCTCCTCTATAAATTTCAGTGTATCTGGTTTTATGTGGAGGTCCTTGATCCACTTGGACTTGAGCTTTGTACAAGGAGATAAGAATGGATCAATTGCATTCTTCTACATTCTGACTGTCAGTTGAATGAGCACCATTTGTTTAAAATGCTGTCTTTTTCCACTGGATGGTTTTATCTCCTTTGTCAAATATCAAGTGACTGTTGATGTGTGAGTTCATTTCTGGGTTTCAATTTTATTCTATTGATCTTCCTGCCTGTCTCTGTACCAATACCATACAGTTTTTATTACTACTGCTTTGTAATACAGCTTGATGTGAGGGATGGTGATTCTCCCAAAAGTTCTGTTGTTGTTGAGAATAGTTTTCGATATCCTGGGTTTTTTGTTATGCCAAATGAATTTAAGAATTGCTCTTTCAGTCAGGCGGTGGTGGCGCATGCCTTTAATCCCAGCACTCGGGAGGCAGAGGCAGGCAGATTTCTGAGTTCAAGGCCAGCCTGGTCTACAGAGTGAGTTCCAGGACAGCCAGAGCTACACAGAGAAATCCTGTCTCGAAATTAAAAAAAAAAAAAAAAAAAAAAAAAAAGAATTGCTCTTTCTAAGTCTATGAAGAACTGAGTTGGAATTTTGATGGGGATTGCATAGAATCTGTAGATTGCTCTTGGCAAGATGGCCATTTTTACTATATTAATCCTGCCAATCCATGAGTATGGAGATCTTTCCATCTTCTGAGGTCTTCTTCGATTTCTTTCTTTAGGACTTGAAGCTCTTGTCATACAGGTCTTTTGCTTGGTTGGTTAGAGTCACACCAAGATACTTTATATTGTTTGTGACTATTGTAAAGGGTGTCATTTCCCTAATTTCTTTCTCAGCCTGTTTATCCTTTGAGTAGAGGAAGGTTACTGATTTGTTTCAGTTAATTTTATATCCAGCCACTTTGCTGAAGTTGTTTATCAGGTTTAGGAGTTCTTTGTTGGAATTTTTGAAGTCACTTAAGTATACTATCATATGGTCTGCAAATAGTGATATTTTGACTTCTTCCTTTCCAATTTGTATCTCTTTGACCTCCTTTTGTTGTCTAACTGCTCTGCTAGAACTTTGAGTACAATATTAAATAGCTAGAGAGAGTGGGCAGCCTTGTCTAGTCCCTGATTTTAGTGGGATTGCTTCAAGTATTTCTCCATTTAGTTTGATGTTGGCTACTGGTTTGCTGTATATTGCTTTTACTATGTTTAGGTATGGGCCTTGAATTCCTGGTATTTCCAAGACTTTAAACATGAAGGGATGTTGAATATTTTCAAATGCTTTTTCAGCATCTAATGAAATTATCATGTGCTTTTTTTCTTTGAGTTTGTTTATGTAGTGGATTACATTGATGGATTTCCATAAATTGAAACATCCTTGCATCCCTGGGACGAAGCCTACTTGATCATGGTGAATGATCGTTTTGATGTGTTCTTGGATTCAGTTTGCAAGAATTTTATTGAGTATTTTTGCATCAGTGTTCATAAAGGAAATTGGTCTCAAGTTCTCTTTCTCTGTTTGGTCTTTGTGTGGTTTAGGTGTAAGTGTAATTGTGGCTTCATAGAACAAATTGTGTAATGTTCCTTCTGTTTCTATTTTGTGGAATAGTTCGAAGAGTATTGGTAATAGGTAATTTCCTGGTATGAGATGTCTTCAATATTTTGTTTGTATGTATTCTCTTAGTGCTGTGAAGTTTCTTGTTAGTACTACTTTCATTGTGTCCCAAATGTGGGGTATGCTGTGTAGTCAATTTTATTGAATTCTAGAAAGTCTTAAATTTCTTTTCTTTTTTTTTTTCTTTTCATTCTTGGACCAGTGTTAATTAAGTAGAGAGTTATGCAGTTTCTGTGAGTTTGTTGCCCCTTTCCTGTTTCTGTTACTGTAGAAATCTGTCTTTAATATATGATAGGATACTGGAGGTATTATTTCAATATCCTTATATCTGTTGAGACTCACTGTGTGACTGAGTAACAAAATCAGAAATTTTAGAGAGCATTCTGTGAGGTGCTGAGAAGAACATGTGGTGGTGGTGGTGGTGGTGGTGGTGGTGGTGGTGGTGGTGGTGGTGGTGGTGGTGGTGGTGGTAGTGATTTGGTGAGCTCTCCTGTAGATATCTGTTAGGTCCATGTGTTTTGTAACATCTGTTAGCTCCAGTGTTTCTCTGTTTAATTTCCATGCAGTTGATCTCTTGGTTAGTGAGAGTGGAGTATTAGAGTCAGCCACTATCAATATGTGAGTCAGTGTGTAGTTTAAGCTGTATGAATGTTTCCTTTACAAATGTGGGCAGCCTTGCCTGTGGGCATAGAAGTTCAGAACTGAGATTTCAACTTGCTGTATTTTTTCCAGTTTCTTTTGATACAATTTGGTTTAAAGTCTATTTTGTTAGATATCAGAATGGCTACACCCACATGATTCTTAGGTCCATTTTGTTGGAAAATGTTTTTCCAATCCTTTCTTCTGAGCTAATGCCTATCTCTTATGTTGAAGGGTGTTTCTTGTGTGCAGCAGAAGGAGGAATCCTATTTTTGCATTCATTCTGTTAGTCTGAAACTTTTACTGGGGAACTGAGGCCACTTTTTGTTGAGAGATATCAATGACAAATGGTTGTTAATTCCTGCTGTTTTATTTTTGGTAGTGGTAGCTGTGGTGTATGTGTGTGTACGTGCAAATGCTTTTCTTATTTAGGTTTTGCTGATGTGAGATTATTTACTTCCTGTGTTTTCATGAATGTGGTTAACTTCATTGGTTTGGAGTCTTTCTAATCCCTTCTGTGGGACTGGGTTTGTAGATAGCTATTGTTTAAATTTGAAATTATTGTGGAATTTTTTTTTCTCCATGAAAAAACTATTGAAAGTTTTGCTTGGTATAGTAATCTTGGCTGGCATCTCTGGTCTCAATAGAGTCTGCAGTACATCTGTCCAAGCCCTTCTGGGTTATTGAGTCTTAACTGAGAAGTCAGCTATAATTCTAATAGGTATGTGTTCATATGTTACTTGGTCTTTTCCCCTTGCAGCTTTTAAGATTCTCTCTTTGTTCTATATGTTAGAGTTTTAATTATTATGTGGTGAGGAAGCAATCTTTTCTGGTTCAATCTATTTGGTGTATTGTATGCTTCTTATACTTTTATAGGATTCTCTTTTCTTTGGTTGTGAAAATTTTCTTCTTTGATTTTGTTTAAAATATTTTCTTTTTTTTTAATTTTTTTTTATTTTTGATACTTTATTTACATTTCCAATGTTTCCCTTTTTCTGGGTCTCCTCATTGGAAACCCTCATCCCCTCCCAAACCCGCCTCTGTGAGGGAATTCCACCTCCCACCCACCCACCCACCCATCCCCATATTCCCGCCTTGACATTCCCCTTTACTGGGGCCTCTAACATTCTCAGGCCCAAGGGCCTTTCCTCTCTCCCTGATGGCCATCGAGGTCATCCTCTGCCACATATGTGCTCCAAACCATGAGTCCATAGATGTGTATTCTTTGGTTGGTGGTCCAAACCCCAGGACGACCGGGGGGGGGGGGTCAGGTCCATTGACTCTCTTGCTCCCTCCATGGGACTGCAAATTCCCTCAGCTCCTTCAGACCTTTCTCCAACCCCTCCATCTGGGACCTCACTCTCAGTCCAGCGGTTACTGTTAAGTGAAACATGGGCATTCTGAACTTTT
>JAPYYD010006203.1:0-11355 GCA_028551405.1 Uromys caudimaculatus
AATGGATTTCTGCGTTTCCTCTTTAAGGGCTTCTAGTTCTTTACCTCTTTTCTCTTGTATTTCTTTAAGGGTGTTAATTTCTTTCTTAAAGTCTTCTATCATCATTATGAGAAATGATTTTAAATCTGAGTCTTGCGTTTCTGGCGTATTGGGGACTCCAGGGCTTGCTGTGGTGGGAGAGCTGGGTTCTGATGATGCCAAGTGGCCTTGGTTTCTGTTCCTTAGGTTCTTGCTCTTGCCTTTTGCCATCTTGTTAACTCTGATGTTAGCTGATCTTACTTTCTGGCTATGGCGTTTCTCACCTGCAGGCCTCTGTATCAATACTCCTTGAAGACCAGCTCTCTCTGAGAGGTGTTTTTTCCATGCTCCTGGGTGAGTAACTTTCTCCTGGGGCTGCTTGACTATGGAACCCTGGTGACCCAGGCAGAAGTCTCCTGCCGCAGCCGCCGCTGTTGGGATCCAGGGGATTTCTATGCCTGCCTACCTCAGTCCCTGTGTCTCGCGGGTTTGGGGCAGTTTCTGATGAGCTGTGGAGCTTGTCTTGGGCCCACTCCCGGCTTTTCCAAGCTCCTGGGAGGGTATCTTTCTCCTGGCGCTATTTGGCTATGGAGCCCTGTGGCCCAAGCTGAGGTCCCCGGCCACCGATGGAGGCCGGAAGTTCCTGTGCCTCAGTCTCTGTGGCCCGTAGAAACCTGGCGGAATCGGTGAGTGCTGGGGCTCGTTTTGCACCCTCTCGGGGCTTTTCCCCGCTCCTGGGAGAGTAACTTTTTCCTGGTGCTCCTTGACTATGGAACCCTGGTGGCCCAGGCAGACATCTCCTGCCGCAGCCACCGCTGTTGGGATCCAGGGGGTTTCTATGCCTGCCTACCTCAGTCCCTGTGTCTCACAGGTTCAGGGCAGTGCCTGGTGAGCTGTGGAGCTGGTCTTGGGCCCACTCCCGGCTTTCCCAAGCTCCTGGTGGGGTATCTTTCTACCGGTGCTAATTGGCTATGGAGCCCTGTGGCCCAAGCTCAGGCATATCTTGTTATATATAACTAAGTCATTGTTAATGGTCCATAGGCTTACAGCTAGGTAGGATCATTGGTTGCTTTTCTCCCCTGTCAGCTTATATAGACTCCTTGGATAGCAGGAAATCTAGTTTTTGGGGAAGAGGCTTTCTGGTTAGTCCCAGATTGATGTCCCTAAGTCCTGTGTCTGAAATATGTGATGTTTTTAGCAATAGGGTCTTACCTTGAAGTTCTAGGAGACAATAAATGGCAATGGTAATGGCACTGGGATTTGTTTATGGCTCATGAAAGGGAGCAGCATAGCCCCAGGTGTCATAAATCAATATCTCTCCCTCTCTCTCTCTCTCTCTCTCTCTCTCTCTCTCTCTCTCTCTGGAAAAATATGTATATATGACTGTTTCAAGAATACTTGGTGTTATTTATCTTTCTTTGTTTCTTTCTGTTTTATTACATTTCCTCCACCCTTTTCAGTTAAACCCCCCACTTTACCCTTTCCCTTTCCCTAACACCATATCCTACCATTTGTATCTCTAGAGCTCGTGCTTCATATCCCTTCATTGTCCCTTCCTACTTTTCAGGATTCTGTGATTAGTTCTGGTTATTTACTCCACTCAGGAGTCAGAGCTTAGATCTATAGATAAGAGAGAAGATGCACCATTTGTGTATCTGAGTCTGGGTTCAGCAGTATTTTCTGGGTCCATTCATTGACTTGAAATTTTATGATTTACTTTTTCTTTGCAGCTGAATAGATTTCTACTGTTTATATGCATCACATTCTCAAGAAGTAAAAAATTGATTCATCGTATGACCTGACTCTACAAATCTTTGGCCTATACTCACAGGACTTCATAGCCATGTATGTCTTAATTTGTTTTATCAGGAAGCAAACAGTATAAGATTATCCTGACTATATATGATCTACCATTAGTTTCAGTAATTTCAATCTCATTCATTGGTAAATTTTTCAACAACACATTTGGCTCATGTTTGTGGACTTTTTCATGTTATGTTATGTTATGTTACATTTTTCCATAACATAATATAAAGGATTTATATCATATATTTAACTATCCAGTTTGTATTTGTTACATAAAATTCCCATGTAAAATAGAACTCCTTCCCACCTGCTCTCCTTTAGCATTCTGAAGGTCACAATTAAGGGAAGAAACATTACTAGGAATTTCTACTGTCCATTCTTAAATAATCAACCAGATACTCAAGTAGCCATCTAATATAAAGCTATTTAAAATTGTTAGGATAAGCTCCTGTATCGTTATATATTCCACAGCCTCTTCATTCTTTGTCATCTTTTAGTGAAAGTGAGTATGAAACTCTCTTATCTTTTGCTTAAACTTGGGTTTTATTCTCAAGAAACATATATTCACAAATATTTCATGTGTTATTTCAACTCGTACATTTTTTTCAAACATAATAGTTGAAGCAATCAAAGAATACAGAAATTATTCTTAATGCATGATAATAACTTTCCAAGAGAAAATCATACCTTATAACTCAATGAGCAAGCTGCCTATGTATCAGCCATTTTGTCCAGTGAGACAGTCCTTATGAGCATTTCTTTTTCAAAGCTCCCAGTGGTTCAGGTGATCCTGAAACCATGACTTCTTGTGTTCCCTGGTCTTGTGTGTTTCCTCCCTCTTTATTTTACAATTTGGTCTCAAATCAAGGTCTCTGACACCAACTGTTAATTCAGCATCAGTTTTTTAAAAATATTAAATAAATGTGGAACTTATATTGCCTGACTTACTGATGAGATGAGTAACCATGTCCCAAAATTGTATGCAACTAGCCTATACACTTCTAATCTATAAATTCATATATAGAGAGATAGATGCATACTTCATGATGAGTACCTATATTCAAGGTCTTTCAAAGGAAAGTAAAGAAGTGAACGATTTAATACTTTCTACCAACTTTATTTGGTATACTATGAATTCTTTGATGCTATATTATTAATCAGTATACTGTATTAGAATCAAAAAAATTCTTTTCAGATGATGAAAAATGAGAAGGGATTTCTAAATGCCTGTGAAGCTAAATGCATTTCTCAGAATTAGTTTTAAAAATTGTATTTCAACTACTAACAAGCAAAGAGAGAAAGACATACCAATCATAGTTATTGGTCCTTTTTTATTCTAAATTTGAGTAAATTTTACTCATCAAATTACTTTGAAGTTCAAGTCAATTGCAAAATACTATTAAATCTTTTCCAGTGAGCCAAAATATTTGAATGTATTAATTTAGCATAAATCATATTCATCTAAACTTGAAAAGATGACACTAAAATCAAATGCTGAAGACTCACAAGATGGCTCAGTGGCAGTGAACTTTCCTGGCACATGTGAGATCCTGAGATCAATAAATAACCCCACAAAAATGAAAAGCTAACGACACAAAGCCTAGGCAACAAGCACAATGAAGTTCTTTTAAATATGTAAAATAGTTTAATGATTAATTTGAATGTCAGTTAAATGAGATTTATAATAACCTAAAAGACAAATTGCTGGGTGTGTCTGTGTTACTTTTTCTAGAAAACTGTAACATAGGAGCAAAGATACAGCCCAAATATGAGGATCAGTATTCAGTGAGTTGGGGTCTCTAGTATGTAAAAGTTAGAGAGTGAACCGAACTTCAACATTCATCTCTTGCCTCCTCCTGAATGCTAGTACACTGTGGCAAGCTCCCTAATGTTCTGCCTACCTTAGTTGGGTTTCTATTATTCAGTACCACAAGCACAATCAAAAGCAACTTGGGAATGAAAGGGTTTGTTTCAGCTTCTATTTTTGTTTTTTGTTTTTGTTTTTGTCTTTGTCTTTGGTTTTGGTGGTTTTTTTTTTTTTTTTTTTTTTTTTGGTATTTTCGAAACAGAGTTTCTCTGTATAGCCCTGGCTGTCCTGGAACTCACTCTGTAGACCAGGCTGGCCTCGAACTCAGAAATCCTCCTGCCTCTGCCTCCCAAGTGCTGGGATTAAAGGCGTGCGCCACCACTGCCTGGGGTCAGCTTCTATTTTTAATCCAGTCCATCAAGGACAGAAGTCAGGGCCAATAACTCACTGTAGGACCTGAAGCAGAAGACATTGAGGAACATTGTCTACTGCCTTACTGCCCATGACTGACTCCAGGATCACTTTTGCAGAGTTGGCACTGTTCCTGGTGGACTAGGTGTTCCTATATCAATCCTTCAAGCCAATCTAATGGAGTCAATTTTTCAACTTAAATTCCTTCTCAGTCAGCTTATGTGAGTAAGTCCCTTCCTTTAAGTCTCTTGTATTCTTCACTATGGTAAACTGTGTTGCTGAACCAAAATGAGCCTACTCCTTCTTAAGTAAGTTTCGTGAAGTACTTTGCCAGCAGCACACAAAGAAAAGAAGTAACTAACACAACGAGAGTAGTCTAAACTAAGTGGAGAGAGGAAAAGATTTTGAAGTGATGGCTGCTGTTGTTTCAGTCTCCTTGGTTCTCACAGTCATTTACTGAGAAGCTCCAGGTTATCAATGTAGGAAGATAGCCATGGATTTTACAACAGCTCTGCAAAAATTTCTTTCTTCAATCTCTTTTGTGTATGTGTGTGTGTATGTGTGTGTGCGTGTGTGTGTGCGTGCACATGCACATGCACGCGTGGGTGCGTGCATGCATGTGCGTGTGAGCGTGTGCGTGCGTGTGAGATTAAACTAGAAATGGGACCAGGAAAAGGAAAGGTAGGCTCTAAGGAGAGTGAAACGAGGGAAAAGGAGGGAGATTGGAACACTGGAAAGCAGAAGGCAGTTATTGGGGAGTGGTAATGGAACCTGAAATGGGTGCAAGGGACTGGAGAAGACAGTAAGGGCAGAGGAAATAAGCATAACAATGCTTTATAAGCAAGACACGAAGAATCCCACCTCTTTCCATGATAACTTTAAAAAAATAATTTTAAAAAGCTATCATGAAGTTCATATCTAGCATTGACTATAAAAACAGCATGCATGCAGACACCACATAGCTTTCTTTACCTTAATGAATATTGAGAAAGTGCCACCTAACCCATTTACCAATGAATTAATCAATCAGATAACATTTTTATTTCTTCACTTGTCTTATCGGATTCTGCCTTTTAAACGTAGTCCATTCTTCAATCTTTGTCCATATATATTCTTCAAAACAAAAATAATGCTTCATTAAAACTGGCTCAGTTCATCAGCACCAAGGTCTGCTAAAACCTCCATGATTAAGGTAAGATTTGTCTGTCCCATTTATAGAATTCAATTTATCTCAAAAGCAGTATCTACTTCAATGTATTTTGAAATTATTTCAGGAAAGCATGGAGTTGGACTCAGGACACACCTGCCTGAGAAAGAGAATAGTAACAGACATATTGGGGAAATTGCAAAAAAGTTATGATCAATTGTCTTCAGCCATCGAGCTAACAGTTTTAATGTTAAGTTCATTTATCATTATAAGTACCCCAAAATTATTCTATATAATAAGGTATAAATTCTATCTTTCTCTACCTGACTTATTTCACTAATATTCATTAATGTTTTCTCTTCCTCCTCTTCCCTCCTCATCCTCCTCTTATTACTCTGGTTTATATCATTCTCCTTACTATACATGAATCTTCCATATTTCAACATTTCCTTCCCTCCCTTCTTTTAAAGGTGACTTGTTTATAGTAACAACTCATAACATAAGATCTCTCCTTTTACAATAACTTCAAGTACACCATACTGGTTGTTAATACAGGGACCATATCATGTACCAAGTCTGTGTAACTATATTCTTGCTTTTCTACTACCTTTTTGTTCATACACCTGATTTTTTTCATATAGATTGATTAAATCCTCTTTCATATGTTGGCCAAGTCAGGCCCCAAGGCACGTGTTTAATTACAGAAGATACAAATGCACAGAAGTACCAGAGACATTGCTGGTGCACTTCAAAGGAGATCCTTTTTTTCTGAAATAGTTTGAATCAGTTAAATTAGACTATTTGATAACATACTTGGTAGCAAAGAATCATGGAAACCTTCCTTACTGTTTGCCTAGCATTCCAAGTTATTCATTTCTGTAGATTTTTCCCCTTATGTCTTGAACATTGTTGTCATGATTAAAGAACATAACCATTTCATTGGAAATAGAGAAACCCTACAGTCTTTTTTTTTTTTTTTTTTTGTAGAAGTAGTAATATTTCTCAAAATGGTTATAGATGCTTTTGAGTTGTGGGGAAACATTATTTTCATTCAGTTACTAAACAATTATTTGAAAGTTCTCTGGGGAGTCCATAAAAGAACAATAAGTATGATGTTTAGGTTCTTGAGTTAAATTCTGTCTTTACTGTTTGTTATAGCATGTTGGTGCTATGCAACTAAGTAGAAATAACAATACTTTCCCTGCATATCCCTCATGGCAAGGTTAAGAGATGAGGTAAGAGTGACCTTATTTCATAAAGCATAAAACACTGTCAACTAACATAAGACTAGCAGTATTGTATATGTAACACTGAAATGGGTGCTGGTTGCCTAGTTACCTCGTGTAACAAAAGATATTTCTGCTGCTCAGAAACCACTTCTCAATACCTTATTTGTTGAGTGTAAAACAACAACAACAAAAAATACATAGGAGGAAGGAATGTAAAATTAAGATCCTGGGAAAGCTTGCCAGAGACACTTAGAATAAGGGCATCAGAAACAAGCATTTCTCCTACAGGTGAGAATGCTTTGCCTGCTCCAAAGGCTCCCCCGTCATATTTCAAAATATACATACTATAGTCCAAGATCATCTTCATTTACACAACTGATAAATCGTGAGTAAAATACAGATCTGGGTTCACATGTGGTGGTAGGTTTAATGACAGTAAAAAAGATTGGCCTTGGTAACTTTAATTTTTATCTAAGTAAAAAGGAGCATAATATTATTTTAAAACATTTTGTCTAAGAATTTTGTCAGAACTAGAAATATTCAACTTTGCTATCAAAGAGAAAGCTTTTTTAAAAAATCAATAAAAATAGATGTTGTGTATAGAGGGGGAAACCCCAAACATATGAGCCATGCTTGAATTATTA
Organism: Uromys caudimaculatus; assembly: GCA_028551405.1. Taxonomy (NCBI): domain Eukaryota; kingdom Metazoa; phylum Chordata; class Mammalia; order Rodentia; family Muridae; genus Uromys; species Uromys caudimaculatus. Next base: position 7,063 of record JAPYYD010006203.1, read on the forward strand.
TTTCTACAATTATATGAAATGGTGTTACAGAGGAAAAACCAGCTGTTTGATAAGGGCATTTTACATTTAAAAGGTCATTAAATTTTAATGTGCAAAATTAAGCACATAACTCAAGCCCTGAGCAAAGACACATCTAGCATCTTGCTCAGTAGAGAGCATTATACCATGAATTCACATTTTTCTTCATTTTCTTATTGGCTGTAATCTGAAGTAACCTTGCCTCTAACTCTTTAGAGTTAATTTTTATGAATGTTTTTAATTAGGGAAAATGTTTTGCAATAGCAAATATCCTGGGATGTACTATATACTGATAGAGCTTTTTCTTACATAAATTTTAAAAAAGAAATTTACAGAAACCATTTCATACAAATGTTGAAATAATGAAATCAAAGACAATATAGCACATCATCTTAATATATCCCTGTACATAAAGGAAACAGATAGAAAAAGCAATATCAAAAGACAAAGAGGTGAATCTTAAGAGTCCCAGTTGATATTATTGGCTGTTATCCTAATGAACATGGAATTTTCATATTTTTGTTGATCTGGAAAATATACAGCACATTGTAATTCCAATGTAGGAGGAATCCATGGAACAATGAAATGGAGATACATAGTCAAGCAATTAGCCAAAATGAGTGAGGTATGAAAAAGCCATATGGAAGTTTATAATCTTGTAATCAAACTATGAATGTTGAAAGGGAGATAGGCTGCAATGGAGGAACAGCCTCATCCTTGATGCTATAGGACATTGAACTGAAACTTGAGTGGCAGGTATAGGATAACGCCATATAAGTTGGTCATGGAGGTCTCAGAGAATCTGAAAACAGTACAGGTTCTTGCATCCCACTCATTCGTCCATCAGAACTATATTATAAGACCTTATAGCTAAATAAATCACATGCCTTGCACAACCAAAAGGAATCAAACTGGGAGTTAGCTCAGAACTTCCTCTCTGTTGCCATGTTTGTAGAGTGCTGGAAAGAGTTAAGTAGACTGCTGAGAGGGAAAAGTCAATAGTCCTGCCCAACTATGACCCCCATAAACTATGATACAATCTCTCAGGCAAAGAGTACCTTCTGGTGCAATAGTGGTGTGATTCTTATGAAGATAACTAAGGGCTCACTAATTGGATTGGAGACTCATTTCAGAAAAGGAAGCATATAACGGGTACCATAAACTCTTTCAAGAGCTCATGACTACGGAGATCATAGAACTTTGAAGTGAGATCTTAATCCTGTTGCTTAACTAAATTGACATAATGTAAAACTGTGTGTGTGTGTGTGTGTGTGTGTGTGTGTGTGTGTGTGTGTGTGTGTGTGTGTGTGTTACAAATGCAGGCAATTATCATTATAAGCCTTAATCAGAGAAGCCTATTGAACTGTGATGAAGGCAAAGATTTATGGCTCTGCAGTGTGCTGAGAATAAATACTGATTGGGATTTCAGCCCTAAATAAGATATTTATGCCTCTTTTCCAAGGTTCAGGAAACTTTGTGGAGGAAACAGAACAGACTCTAAGAGCAGGAAGATTGCTAAGAGCAGGAGAGTTGTCAAATGACATCTCCTAGTCGATATATAACCAGGATAACATTTAATAATTATGGAGATTTGTATGTTGAAGAACTATCGAGAATTGCACTGGGTTTGTGTAAGAATGAGCCCAACTGTAGCTAGGTGAGGCTGGAGGAAGAACTCGGGGGCCTTACCCTTTGCTGATGAACTAATTCTTGTACACAAATTCAGAGAAATGGGAGATATTGCTTCCAATCTCTTTCAGCACAACTCTTGGCTCCAACATTAAATTTCCAGGTCTTATTTTTCTTCCAGAACTCAGCATTTTATATTCTTTTTGTCCCCATTGCTCTTTTTCTTTTTTCCTTTTTTTTTTTGTAAACCTGCATAAGAGTGATCACCAATAACTATATAACAGAGTAAATATTAAGCTGTCTTGAAATCACCTCCACCGAGGAAATTAGTCTATTATATGTAATTCTCAGACAGGCTCGGTAATAGCCAGACTTGGCCAAGCCTAGGGTCCATTACTGGAGATAGCAGTTTTTCTGCACAAATAGTTTTCTATCACAAACAAAGAAGTACAGAACAGTATTGAAGATGCATACATGTTATTAGGTCCACATTTTTAAGTCTCATTGTATAACATTAGGGGGACCTTGCATAAAAGAATGCAAAAACAGCAAGCATTGACATTGATTGGATATGCCAATCAAATGTACGAGAATACTGAATCATCTGAATATATCTAAGGATTATAATTGTTAGATAACACATTGAAATTATTCATAAATCTGCATGAAAATATTATCAAAGGAAATTCGATGTTTTACATTTTTATGAGTATTACTTTGTGTAAATTCTATACACTTAGCTCTTCAACAACAGTTAGGCACTAACTGACTTTACTGACTATACAGCAGATAGTAGATAAAATGAGTAAATCCGTGTCTGCATCCAGCAGATTCCCCTTTCTCACCTAAGCAATAATGCATAGGATGTAGACAGCTTTTAAATGATGCAACATACTTTGCTTATTGCCATTGAGTATGTTTTTTAAATATTTTATTGGTTATTTTGCATCTCAAATGTTGTCCCCCTTCCCAGTCTCTCATTCACAAACCCCCATCCCATCCCCCATTCCCTTTGCCTCTATGAGGGCGCTCCTCCACCCCCCACGCACTCCCACCTCTCCACTCTAGCATCCCCCTATGCTGGGGCATCAAGCCCTCACAGGACCAAGGGCCTCCCCTCCCACTGATGCCAGATAAGGTCATCCTCTGCTACATATGTAGCTGGACCCATGGGTCCCTCCGTATACTCTTTGGTTGGTGGGTTAGTCCTTGGGAGCTCTGGGGGGGGGGGGGTTCTGGTTAGTAGATACTGTTGTTCTTCCTAGGTGGTTGCAATCCCCTTCAAGTCCTTCAGTCCTTTCCCTAACTCTTCCATTCGGGTCCCTGGGCTCAGTCCGATGGTGGGCTGTGAGTATCTACATCTGTATTAGTCTTGTGCTGGCAGAGCCTCTCAGGGTCAGCTATATTAGGCTCCTGTCAGAGTATGCTTAAGGAACGCTAGCTAGAATACAGTGTTAGACACTGGAACTGTGAACTAGTCTGCCTTCCTGTGATGCATATAGAAGGAACCACACTCAGATGTCTCTAAAAAGTTCTTTCCATATTTGGTTTCCTGCCTAGATGAGGCAGGATTAAAAGAAATAATTTTATCTTTTCTCTATATTTGATATTTTTAAAGAATTAGCAAAAATTAGTCAATTTTAAAGCTCACATTATGCTGTTCTGCATCTCAATACATGCCCTACAAGGGAGCAAACCACCCCTCCCATCTGCCAAACTTCTAATATCTGTACAATGCCTTTGATTTAAAAAAAAAAAAAAAATCACTGGATTATACTGCCCCTCTACAACTTCTCTATGTAAAGAGGAATCCACAGAAATCTTAGTGCAGCTTTTAAAATCAACATTTCCCCCAAAAGTTATGTTACTATGAGGAGGTAAAGTCCAATATATGGAACGTAGAGGACCTGGAACTAGCATCACCTTCTGTTGCCCTCAGCTCTCAGATTGCCCTGAGTTATCTGCTATCAGACCTTCAAGACAAATCCAATCACTATAGTTTTGTGCCATGACTCACAGGAAACCCTATTTAGTACTCTCCAAGTTTGCAATTTTATGGGGGGTGGAAGCTTCAGGAAGTGGGCTCCATTATCACTTAATTACTTGACCGGTTGTCCTTAACAACATCACTTGAGGGAGTGCCCTTAATGGCAATGTTAGGACAGTGTTTCTTCTTTTCTCTTCCATCATCACACGGACCTTCAATTCCTTGTCTAGTGTTGCCTTCCAATAAACACCCCACATGATTCCTATTTTGTAACAGATCAGAAAACAGAGGAACAACTAGCCACATACAGAACCTCTAAAACCCAAATCCAGAATGAAACTTCTCTCTTGGCAAATTGGTTATAGGAAATATTTTTATAACACGATGTAGCTGACTAACAAATTGTGTTTTATTACAGGAAGCCAAGAATCACCAAGTCGTCCTGTATCTTTAGATTGAGAATGTGTTCTAGACTCCCTTATTTCACTTTACCTTCCAAACCTGCCCAGCTTCTGAAACACTCACACACTGTACTTACGAAACTATTGCATAGCCATCAGCAAAACCTTCTAAATCCTCAGACTTTACTCAAAACGTTCCATCTTTTCTTTTTTTTTTTTTTTTTTTTTTATAACTGTTTTATTTTATTTTTTTTTCTT
>JAPYYD010006204.1:0-11354 GCA_028551405.1 Uromys caudimaculatus
GGCGGGGAGGGGGAGGGGATACGGGGTTTCTAAAGAAAAGGGGAATCATCGGAAATGTAAATAAAATATCAAAAAAAAATAAATAAAAAAAAAAAAAGTCGGGCATAGAGCTAAACAGGATTCTCAACAGAGGACTCTTGAGTGGCTGAGAAGCATTTAAAGAAATGTTTGTCTTTAGTCATCAGGGAAATACAAATCAAAACAACTCTGAGATTCCATCTTACACCTGTCAGAATGGATAAGATCCAAAACTCAAGTGATACCACTTGCTGATGAGGGTGTAGAGCAAGGGAAGCACTCCTCCATTCCTGGTGGGAGAGCAAATTTATACAACCACTTTGGGACTTAAATCGGCAGTTTCTCAGAAAATTGGAAATAGTTCTACCTGAAGACCCAACTATACCACTCCTGGGCATATACCTCTAACATTCCACAAAGGCACTTGCTCAATTACATTCATAAAGGCTTTATTTGTAAGAATCAGAAATGGGAAACAACCTAGATGTCCCTCAACTGAATAACAGAGAAAATGTGGTTAATTTTAATAATGGAATACTATTCAGCTATTAAAAACAAAGGCATCCTGGGTTTTTTTTTTTTTTTTCAGCAAATGGATGTAACTTGAGAATATCGTGCTGAGTGAGGTAACCCAATCTCACAAGGACATATGTGGTATGTGCTCATTTATAAGTGGATATTAGCTCTAGAATAAAGGATATGCATGCTAGAATTCAGAGACCCAAATAAGTTTAAGAAGGAAGGTGCAAAGAAGGATGCTTGAATCATACTTAGAAGGGGAAACAAAATGGTCAGAAGAGGCAGAGGGAGGGAGTAAACAGGGTAGGGGAGAAGAGAGGATGAGGTGAATGGGGAGTGAGAGACAGGAGAGAGGCCCAGAGGACCTGGAGAATGCACAGAAATCTGAAGCTGCCTGGAGGAGAGGGGGAGGAGAGAATTTCTAGGAAGTCCCAGAGACCTGGGATAGGTGAGGCTCACAGGAGTCAATGTGGGTGCCTTTATCCTAGATGCCTAATAGTGGGGACTTGGACTCTGAAGAGGTCACCTACTGAATCCAGGCAGGATTGACAGTTGAAGGGAGGCCACAAAACCTTTGACCCAAAATCTATCCTGTCAAAAAAAAAAATGCAAGGGTGGAGCAGAAAATTGTACTGTTATGCTTGTAGATAGAAGCCTAATTTAACTGTCCTCTGAGAGGCTCTACCGAGCAATGGACTGAAACAGAAGCTGATATTCACAGCCAAACATTAAACAGATGTCAAGGACTCTTACTGAAGTGTTGGGGGCAGGATCTAAGGCCCAGAATAGACTGGAAACCCACAGGAACACAAACAGTATCAACAAAACTGTACCTGTAGGAGCTCTCAGAAACTCAGCCACCAACTAAGGAACATAGATGGGCTGGGATGAGGCCTCCTGGCATATATGTAGCAAATAGGCAGTTCAGTCTTCAAGGATGCCCTGTCTGACCTCTGTGGGAAAGGGTGAGCCTAACTTGGCAGAGACTTGATATGCCAGGGTTGGCAGTTGGCAAGAGGGAAGATACACATGAGGTGTCCTACTCTCTCACATGAGGTGTCTTCTCATGTGAGAAGGGGAAGGGGAAGGAGAAGAGGAGGGGGATGGTGAGGGAGGAACTGGGAGGGGGCAGTGTTTGGGATGTAAGATAATTAATTAATATAAAAAGTCTCTGAGAAACAGTGTATTCTAATCTCTCTGTAGTATCATTCAGTTACCTTCCAGTAATGATTCAATATGGTCCTTCAGTTCAGTTAGCCCCTAATTATCTCAAAGTGCTGAGCTGGCAGAGGAATCGTTTTGATGGAGACCCCCTGGATAGAAAAGATAGAAGTCAACTAAGAGTGAAAGTAGACTAGAAAGGAGCAGGATCTGGTGAGGGAGGGTAAGCATTAGGCTCTCAGAATCATGTGTTCTAATCTCCTGGATCAAATCCAGTGGATGCTTCTGATCTTGCTCTCTGTACAGTCCAGAGAAGTTACCTCCTAAGCCTTCCTTGACCTTCTTCTCCAGTAATGTGTAGATATACATTGACTGGAAGCAAGAACTTTTAGCTAAGATTGTCCTTTCTAATCAGATCAGGCTGCTCAAACAGTACATTTTCTTATATACCTGGAGAAGAATAAAATTAAAAAAAAATATTTTGAAGACCTGAAATATTAGGTTAAAATGTCAGAGTCAGAACAAAATGAAATAAATATTACAAGCCTGTAATAAATTGACTGACAGAACTTTCTAGATTTACTATTACTTTTTTTATTAAAATACTGTAAGGGGGAATTAGGAAACATTTAAGAGACTTGAAATGAATATTCCAAATTACTTTTCAGCAGTTTCTGTTTTCATATCACTCAATAAGAGGGAAATTCAGGCCCATTTCTATGAAGGCAAATTTAACACACCAATTATTGAATGCATTTCTAAATCCTAAAAAGAAATATTTTCTTCTGGTTGTTTTCAAAACTGCCTTTCATGAAACAACATACGTTTTTCTTTAATTACATAGCTTTTCCTACATTTTATCTTATTCTGATAGTTTTATGAAAAAGTCCAATTAGAAAATTGTCATTGGTTTTAAAGTACAAATAAAATACAAGCTAGCATTTTTTTATGTGCCTTAGTTGTAGGAACTCACCTAATCCATTCAGTAACATTATAACACAAGTACTTCCACTATCATTTTACATCTAAAGAAAGATAGATAGTGAGTAGCATGATCAAAAGCACACAACTAATAAATAAGAAAATTTGAATGTCATCACAAACTCTCACTTTGTGGTTACTACTGTTGAATATATAGAGTAAGATAGCACTTCCACTTTTCTTTGTATCTATTATTCTATGTAAATCTTAATCTTGTAGCACTTCCACTTTTCTTTGTGTCTATTAGTCTATATAAGTCTTAATCTGGGAAAATATAAGACCCTTAGTCTATTGAGAGAAATGGAATATTCGGAGATCATCTGCTATTTATAAATTGTACTGACTGGTGTACTTGGTTTCTACTAAGATGCAGTGACTTTCTTGAAATTTAAATCCTATATGGAATTAAGTACATTACTCACACTTATATTTGAATGCATCTGCCATGATTTTGTATTTTTTATCAATTATACTAACATTAAACTTTCAAAGAAGTTGTAGAATTTCCCAACAGAGTAAATTAATGTGACAAATTGAAATTACTTCTTCATACAAACCAAATATTTGCAAGACACTTTGCCCATTTTAATTTTAGGGTCATCATTATCATATTTAAAAATAATCTCTTCTCAAAATGAATGTAATATATAACAATACCCATTTCTTAATATTCCCAAATGAGCTTTTGCTCGGCCATTTTATATGCCATAAACCTTCCTAGATTATGCTTCATACTGTCTTCATTCATAGAACTGTATTATTGTGAGACATCATAATGAATTAAGTATGAACTTTAAACTATAAATATTGTTTTTAATTTTACTGAGTTGCATAAGCATATGCTATGAACAAAGCAGTTCCAATACTAACATTTCAGTGAGAAAATATAAGCCCGTGTTTTACATATGAAGTCACCAATGCCACTAAATTTTGACTAAGGATTAGGAACCTAGGAAGCAAAAACACAATGCCAGTTTTAAAGGGTTGAGGATCACTAACTAATTCTATTATGTCAATTTTTTTCAAGTGCCACATAATGATTTTTACAAATAATTGGTCTTTAAATGGCAGAAACAACTTTATGTCCTTTCTGCTTTTATGATGCATGTAACAATAGATGTACTATCAACCAGACTATTGTTCTTAGGTACACAATATCACTTAACGTCCTAACAAAAATGAAATATTGCATGTCAGTAACTGATCAGTGACTGTATAAAGCACATTAAGGGCTTTTATTCTTTTAAGTTACTTTTAATCAAAGTTCATCGATCATGACTTTGGAACATAGAATGTTTTCAGGCTATTCTTTCTGAAAACTGGTAATGAACCTTTAAAGTCAAAAGGACAAAGCAATGACTTCAGGTTAGTGAAAAACATTTTTTTCTAAATTGTTGCGGTTTCTGAGTGTATTATAAAGGCCTATACTCCTAGAAATTAGGCGGTGGACGCATGAGGGTCAGGTATTCAAGGACACCCTTCACTATATAGTGAGTGTGAAAATAGCCTAAGCTACAGGAGACTCTATCTCAAATAAAAGCAAAATATCAAATTATGTTGTTGAGAATTAAACACACTTGAATCCGTTTCTCCACCTCTCTTCTAAACATATACTTTAAAGACAAATTCAAAAATATTTTTAAATTATGTAATTTGACCTGCATTGTTAAAATGCCAAATTTAAAATATAACCTGAAAATAATAATCTCTTATTTATATTTTGATTTTATTTTACTTGTATCATATCCTCCCAAATTACACTGTGACTTAACTGATAATGTTTTACATATTACAAAGTAATAATAATGAACCATGAAAGAAATAAGATTCTCCGGGCAGTGGTGGCGCACACCTTTAATCCCAGCACTTGGGAGGCAGAGACAGGCAGATTTCTGAGTTCGAGGCCAGCCTGGTCTACAAAGCGAGTTCCAGGACAGCCAGGGCTATACAGAGAAACCCTGTCTCAAAAAAAAAAAAAAGAAAGAAAGAAAGAAAGAAAGAAAGAAAGAAAGAAAGAAAGAAAGAAAGAAAGAAAGAAAGAAAGAAAGAAGATTCTAGGCCCAATGCAAAATAAATTCTAAAGTAAATAAATGGACTGAATAAATGTCCTCAAATATTTGTAGTGATAAAAACTACAAAAATAAAAGTAATTAGGAAAAAATACTTAAGTTCATTCGTATATTTTAGGCACTCAAAGTTTATAGTAAAATATTGAAATCCTATATAACTTTTATATTAATTAATAATTTTTGTTTATTTACAACCCAAATGTTGCCCCCCCAAAGTCTCCCCCTTGCAGAGTTCTTCTTCCCCTTTGCCTCTGAGAGGAGATTCCCCCGACCCTGACCATTAATTCTCTACAAGATTAAGCACATTCTCTGCAACTGAGGCCTAAGAAAAGGCCTCAGACTAGCCTGCATATGTGTGCACTTTGATCTCTCAGTCTCTCCGAGCTCCCAGGTGTCCAGATTAGGTGACACTCTTGGTCTTCTTATGGAGCTGCCATCTCCTTCAGTTCCTTCAATTATTTCCCTAACTCTTCCATAGGGGTACAACACGTAAGTCTAATGTTTGTCTGTGTGTCTCTGCATGTCTCAGTCAGCTTCTGGTAAAGCCTCTCAGAGGACAGGCATGTTAGTATCCTGTCTGCAAGCACAACATAGCATCAATAATAGTGCCAGGGATTGGTGCCTGGCCGTGGGATGGATCCCAAGTTAGGTCAGTCAGTGGTTCACCATTCCTTCAGTCTCTGCTCAATTTTGTCCCTGCATTTCTTTTAGACAGGGACAATTTTGGGTCGATAGAATCGTAGATGTTTGATGTACCCATCCCTCCAATGAGGTTTCTGTCTGACTACTCGAGGTAGTCTCTTTGGGTTCCATCTCGCCACTCTTGGGCATTTTAGCAAAGATCACCCAAATTGAGTCCTGGGAGTGAGTCTCCCCCCATCCCAGGTCTCTGGAACTTTCTAGAGGTTTGACCAACCCAACAACGCTGGTAGCTATATATTTCCATTCATTCTCCTGGCCCTCTGGCCTTCTATCCTGTCTTCACCATACCTGATCCTGCCCTCTTTGCCCTTTCTCTCCTCTCTTCCACCCAGTTCCCTCACTCCCTCTGCCTCCCATGACTATTTTTCCACCTTCTAAGTGGCATTTAAGCATCCTTACATGGGCCTTTCTTCTTTTTTAACTTCTTAGGGTCTGTGGGGTATATCCTGGGTATTCTGTACATTTTGACTAATATCCATTTATCAGTGAGTACATACCATGCATGTCCTTTTGGGTCTGGTTTACCTTACTCAGGATGATATTTTATAGTTCCATCCATTTGCCTGCAAAACTCACAATGTCCTTGTTTCTAATAGCTGAATAGCATTCCATTGAGTAAATGAACCTCATATTCTGGATCCATTCTTTGGTTGAGGAACATCTGGGTTGATTCCAACTTCGAGCTATTATGAATAAGGGTGCTATGAACATAGTGGAGCACATGTCCTTGTGATATTGTGGATGTGAATGTGTACTAATATATCAACTAAAATATTTGCTCAGATAGAGATCACCTTTTACTTGTACTAAACAATTTTTAATGTTTTTGTAACCTACTATAAGGACATTATTAGAATGAATGACAGCATTGATGTAATTTCAAAAATTGAAATACCTAAATAGATAGAATTTAGGTAAGGAATTATAATATTCATATACTTTGGAGTCCTTGAGGTTCCTAGACTAATCCCCTTAGATGTCATGAGGAGACCATAATGTTAGTGAAGGATAAACACTAAATATCTAACCAAGCCAAAGAAGAGGGATGGTGAATATAAGAACTTTCTAATAAAAAATTATAGAGAAAGGAAGTTAGATCCCAGTAGTGATGGAAATGAGTCATGTATTTATTGAATGTTTTCTAGCAGTAGTGTTGATAGAAGAGCAGCTACTTTTCAAAAGTGCTGAATGAATAAAAAGGAAGTCAGTGTAATTGAAAGGCAAAAGCATGGGGTAGATATTAAGAGATGGTAACAAAGAAATGCAGAAAATGGTGGTGCAAGCTGAGAATTGTACAAGTCAGAAGCTGAGCTAAGGGGCTCACTAATTCAAGGACAGTCAGGATTATGTACTGAAATTTCCTATCTTAAAGAAGAACCCTTCAAACAAACAAACAAACAAAACGAACATTAGCTATCAGCAAACAGATATCCTTGGTTGTAGGATTGTTGAGAGACTCTTTATAGTCCTATAGACTTGTGGAATTTGCTGTGTTATAATTTTATTGTACACATGATTGATTTTAAAGTAACAGAGGACACTTTTCCTGAGTAGATACATATTATTATCAGTGAAATGAAGTTGACAGCAGTCATTCATCTTTTTTTCAAATAGGTAAATTTCAGCCTACATCATTAAAGTTATCCAAACTGAAGTTTTCCATACTTTGATTTCACTAACATAAAAAGACTATTTACTTGAACTGTTGAAAAACCGTTATAACATTTTGACTCACATATCTTATTTCCAATCTGTCAAAGTATTTTAGAAAATAATAGTCACACTTGAAAGAACTTAAAAATAATTGCTGACAAAGAAATAGTAAAAAACCAGAAAGATTTTGCTTCCTAACACACATATGGCACCTACTTGATAAAGAAAGCTAAAAGAGGTTTTTTCTTGTTGTTGTTTCATTCAAAAGATAGCAAAACATGGCAAAAAAAATTCAAGAACATATATAATTAACTTCTTAAGAGTGCTGTAGGTTGTATATTTTACGTGAAGTAAACAAATATAGAAAAAAAACAATTGTGTTTCAAAATATTACACCTGTGTTGTGTTATATTCAGTTAACAATTATCCTTTTGCCATTGTCCAGATCTATTCAATACTTATCAGAGATTCTTCTGAAATTCACCTATTGACTTTTTTTAATAGAGAATATAGATTATATTCTTTCAGAATTGAAGATGTCTGGAACTCTTGAATTTTATTACTGATACTGGGACACTGATACATCCTTTATGAATCTAGATATTGACAAATGAACTTTACCAATCCTACATCCACTAGAGGGCTAATATCAAATATATATATATATATATATATATATATATATATATATATATATATATATATATATATATATATATATATATAAAGAACTCAAGAAGTTTGACTCCAGAGAACGAAATAACTCTATTAAAATGGGGTACAGAGATAAACAAAGAATCTCAACTGAAGAATATAGAATGGCCAAGAAGCACCTAAAATATGTTCAACATCCTTAGTCATCAGGGAAATGCAAATCAAAACAACCCTGAGATTCCACCTCACACCAGTCTGAATGCCTAAGGTGAAAAACACAGGTGACAACAGAAGCTGGCGAGGACATGGAGAAAGAGGAATACTTCTCCATTGTTGGTAGAATTGCAAGCTGGTACAACCACAAAGGAAATCAGTCTAGTGGTTCCTCAGAAAATTGGAAGTACCTCTACCTGAAGACCCATCTATACAACTCTTGGGCATATACCCGAAAGATTCTTCAACATATAACAAGGACACATGCTCCACTATGTTCATAGCAGCCTTATGTATAATTGTCAGAAGCTGGACAGAATCCAGATGTCCTTCAACAGAGGAATGAATACAGAAAATGTGGTACATTTAAACAATGGAATACTACTCAGCTATTAAAAACAGTGACTTCATGAAATTCTTAGGCAAATGGATGGAACTAGAAAATATCAACCCAAGTGAGGCAACCAAATCATAAAAGAACACACATGGTATGCACTCACTAAGTGGATACTAGCCCAAAAGCTCAAAATACCCAAGAGATACTTCACAGACCATATGAAGCTCAAGAAGAAGGAAGACCAAAATGTAGATGCTTCAGTCCTACTTACAAGAGGGAGCAAGATACTCACAGGAGGTAGATGGTAGGAGGTACTTGGGAGGAAGGGAGTAGGGGAAGGGAGAAAATGGGGGGAAGTATCAGATATGGGAGGAGAGAGAGATGATATACAGAGGGTCAGGAATTTGAACAGAGGTGTGTAGCAAGGGGGTGGGGAACTAGGGATAGCGACCAGCAAGTCCCAGATGCCAGGAAAGCAAGAGGCTCTCAAGACTCAAAGAGAATGAAATTAGCTGAAATGCCCAAGAAAGGGAAGGAGAACCTGTAGAGACCATATCCAGAGGCTAGGTAAAGCCCTCAATTGGGGGAGGGAGCCACCCACTCATCTCCAAAAGTTTATCCCAGAATGGCTCCTGTCTAAGGGAAATACAGGGACAAAATATGGAGCAAAGACTGAAGGAAAGGCCATCCAGAGACTGCCCCACCTGGGGATTTATCTCATATACAGATACCAAACCCAGACCCTATTGTGGATGCCAAGAAGTGCTTGCTGACAGGAGCCTGTTAAAGCTGTCTCCTGAGAGGCTCTGACACAGCTTGTCAACTACAGAGGTGGATGCTCACAGCCAACCGTTGGACTGAGCACAGGGACCCCAATGGAAGAGTTAGAAAAAGGACTGAAGGAGCTTAAAGGTTTTGCAACCCCATAGGAAGAACAATAATTTCAACCAACCAGACTTTCCAGAGCTACCAGGGACTAAATTACCAACCAAAGGGCACACATTCAGGGACCCATGGCTCTAGCAGCATATGTAGCAGAGGATCCGTAAATAAAAAACCAAAGACTGTAAAACCAGTCTCATTCTACTCTGTTCTTTTAACCTCACACAGAATAGAAAGAGATATGGGAATAAAAGGATGGAAGGAGAGATAAGACCATTTCTCTTTTCCTAAGGTATTCCTGTTGTGTTGTTTGCCCCTGCCTCTTAGCCTAATAACTTACTGCCTCTTAGCTTTGTTTTCAGCCAAACTGTTAAGACACAATAATGCATAAGCAATAATATCATTCAAGCAAATTCATTGTTTGAGCTTCAAAAATAAAATATTTGCTTTACCAATCCTTTCATAGTTATATACCTATCAAATTTTCTGTTACACAACATTTTCTACTGGTTTAAAATAAACAGGAATTGAGGCAGATAACATTAAAAAAAACCATTTAACTTTCTTCAGCATTAAAATTCTATAATGTAGAACATGGAGGAATTCATAGGGAAAATGTATAATAAAGAGCATTTAACTTAATTTTCACCCCTAAATAGAAGAAAATAGCAACTTTATAATAGGAAATTGGTAATGCAAATTTCATCCAGAAGAAGCATAAAGACTGAGGAATTTAGTATTAGTATGAGTAATTAGTATTTGAGTACTTATCTATGTTAGATCACACTCTTATAACAAAACACTATATAAGGAAAAACTAATTCTATCAATTGTGGAGGTTTTGATCCAAATATTTTGTTGACATATATGTAGTAGTGTCCTTCAGAGTAGGACAAACATATAAGCTTGTCCTGGAGAAAGTGAAAGATAGATGTAGAGGCAGGAAAGGGTGCAGGGAAGAAGACTCTCAAGTAGAACAAAATAGACATCTGATTCAAGAATTCACAAGTAGTAACTTTACATACTGTAGAAAATGAAAATGAAATGCAGTATTACTCCACTGAAAGATTATATATAATACCCAATTACTGGATGTTGAGTTCAAAGATACTGAAATGACTAAAGCTCTGAATGAAGTTTCTTTTTTAAAAGAATACTTGTATAAATGATCAGTAAACTAAAATAAGACAGAAACAAGCAGACTGATAAACTAAGAAAGTTAATACAAGACTTTAAGAGGAAAGTGAACAATATAAATAAAATTCAGCAAATTGGATGTGAGAATAAGCCATTTGTATGAAGAAGTGAACAACTTGGATGATAAATTCAGTATATAGATTGATATTTTGAAATAAGAATGGAAACTTTGTAGCTATAAAACTCTGTAAATCAAGCAAAAGGCATCGTGGAAATTGCATCAATGGATTAGACCAAAATTGTTGAAAAATATGGTGGTTTGAATGAGAATGACCCCCAAAGGAACATATCTTTGAATGCTTGGTTCCCAGATAGTGGAACTGTTTGGGAAGGATTGGGGTGTGTGACCTTGTTAGAGAAGGTATATTGTTGGGGATAGGCACTGAGGTTTGACAATGCCATTCCGGGACCAGCTTCTCCCTCTGTTGCCTAAAGATTAGCTCTGCCTGCTTGTCTGCTACTATCCTCCTCTCCATGTTAGGCAGAGTCTAACCCTCTGAAACTGTAAGCAAGCTCTCATGTAAACGCTATCTTCTATAAATTTTCTTTGTCTTTTTCTTTTTTCATAGCAATAGTAAACTTAAATGGGATTAATATCAAGGAAGAAGGACAAAGCTAGAGAAATAGTAGAATCAAACTAAGAAATGGGAAGAGCAAAAAACGAATATAATTTCCAGGAACTCTGGGATATCATCAAAAGATCCTCGTTAAGGATTCATGGATTAGATAGAATGTAAGGAGCGGCTAGAGTATTCGCCATTACAAGATGGCGCTGACCTCAGCTGTCGCTCTAAGGAAACTTACGGATAGCGCGGGGAAAACCCCCGAAGCGCATTATGGGTGTACATGACTATCACCGCCCACTCCCGGGGCACACCAACCAATGGAGAGCACGCTGCCTCGGGGCTATATAACAGCGCCATTCTGGGGCCCCGGGGTCTTTCCTCTTTTCATCATGCAATAAACGC